>BPLR01010853.1:0-56734 GCA_021605095.1 Caerostris extrusa
AAAAAAAAGTAAACTGTGCATAAAAATCACGATTTTATCAATAAAGATGTGGATCTTTTTTTTATAATAGCCTTTTATTTTGAAGATAATCTTAATAATAAAAAAAAAAAAAAATTAATACTTTATATTTTTTATGTTTTAAATATAAATTTGATTGATCCAACTTTTTTTCACTCCCAGCCATTTCTAGTAAAAACAAATCCATTATAAAATCATTCCTTTAGAGACTTTTAAAGTCCATTAAGTAATCAGAAAATACATTATTTTTTGTGCTGTATTTTTATGGTATCCTTTGTTTTTGATTTTTGTAAAGAAACATTTTAAGTGCACTGAATTACATTCTGGGAATCATTTAATGCACTTTTCAGTAACATGGAAAACTCGTTTATGTATTGTGACAATACCTCTTAGTGAAAGGAAAATACAGAGAAACAAAACAAAGCATCGTATTGTTTACCTTGTCATTTTCTAATCTTAAAAGAAAACATGACTAAATTAAAACTTTTTTTTATTTTGAATAAAAATCTGTTAACTTAAATTCAACATCCCTTTTCCTAAAAGCCTCTGCTTTTTTGCATCATAAGGTAAGAGTTTCCGCGTTCCCATTTCGGCATTTACTCTAAACTGAAGATAAAAAACATCTTTCTACCTATAAACATTTTTTTCCCAAAGCGCATTCAAAAGGATTACAACTAATGGTTTTTCCATGGAAAAGAAAGCTTGCCTTGGACAGCGAAAAAGACGAAGGAGGGAAACTTCTTTTCTGATATTCCCAAAGCTGATTTATATACTTTTGAGGTTCTACCCACTTCTTGTATCGAAATATCCCTTCCTAAAAATGTATTCTTCCTGGGAGAGCTTTAATCATATCAATCATGTCACCGCACGTTCACTCTCGCTTTTTTATATCCACTTCTTTACATCCAATATGATGAAAAGTATCATTGGAATATTGGAATACATCAACCCCTCCCCCTTCAAAAAAGTTAAAAAACATCGGATAAAAATATATATCATACCCGGCTCTTCTCTCTTTCCTAAATATCTCGATCTTTCCATAATAAGATGAAGCACCAGCAAATGCAAAAGATCCTAAGTAAATTAAGTATTGATCCCCAAACCAGAGCCCCCTTAGCTCTTCAAAATCCTTCGTGAGATTTGTGTCTGGAACTATGAAGATTCCGTCGGTTTGATGGTCACATAATCGACCATAGAAGGGGAAGACTGCTATCAGAAGTTTCCCCTTTTTGCCAAGAGATAAAGGTTCCTTAGTCAACCGCGTGTTACGGCTACCGCTGCTTTTATCGGAGCTCCTGAGCTATCAGGAGCTATCAGGGAGCAACCTTAGGGGTCCGGTCTATGAGGCTAATTAGATGTACACTCGCTCTCTCTCTCCTATCCGCTGTGCAAGGCTTTACGGCCCAGAGAATCCTCCTTTATTCCGATAAGGGAATCGGAAAGCGGTTTTCGGAGGTTCTGCAGCTATGCAATTGCGTTATTTTTAAAGCAGGGAAAGGGTCTAAGATACCGCTTTTTTTTTTTTTTTTTTTTTTCAGATGTAGATTTAACGTGTGAAATGAATTACTTGAGTATATTAGAGAAATACAGATTTTTATCATACGTTATTTTCAATTTGTTTCACTTAGTATGAAAAGCCAATATTTATTAAGGTTCATCGTCTTTATTAGGTTTCGAAGTGATTTAAAGATTTCTTAATAGTTGTATGTTAAAGGTTATTATTAAAACATAAAATTCAATGATTCTGTGTTTTGATTTTAAT
The DNA here is from genome assembly GCA_021605095.1 of Caerostris extrusa. Classification (NCBI taxonomy): domain Eukaryota; kingdom Metazoa; phylum Arthropoda; class Arachnida; order Araneae; family Araneidae; genus Caerostris; species Caerostris extrusa. The sequence goes on from BPLR01010853.1 coordinate 1,781, forward strand.
TACTTCGTCTGAGGAACTTGGTATATTTTTTACCTAAGAAGCTCTTCTTCTACGTAAAAGATATTATGTTTTTTTACGATACTTATGCGGTACTTCTATGATGTTATTATGTTATTGTTAATGTTCTGCGTAAATGAATATTTGATATTAGCATTTTTATATACGAGCAGTTCCTAATGGTCAGAGAAGAAAAGGAGGATTTTTTCAACTTTAAGAGGAGATTAAAGAATAATTATAACGTGTTTCTATGTCGTATGATACATGACCATAAATCCTTTCAACCAGTCCAACAGTCAACCAGTCAAAGTGAGATTCTAATGCATGTGCTCACATTCTCTATTGAAACTGCTGGCTTTTGAAAACACAAAAAGAACGTTCCTTTGGGAATGAAATACACGCTAACATTGAACCATGAATCACGTATAAAAGTATTTGAACTCTGTTGGGTTTTTTTTTCAAATTATTCCCCAGAAACAAGATGACAAATAATACACTAAAAATTCATTTCATTAATTTTCTTGTCAAAATTATTTGCATGATAAAAGAAAAACTAAAAATGCAGATCACATATCGATAAAAATAGTTGCATATTATAAGACTCTTTGAGGTTATAATTATCTTATTAATGAACTTTTAATTGCATATGGTGTTTATACTTTCATTGAACATTATTCTTGCCTAGGATGATTTATAATTATTAAATTTAGATTAGTTATTTATAATAATTTTTTAATTAGATTTATTTATAATTTAAAATGTAGATTTATAATTATATAAAAAGTTAGATGATTTATAATTATAATATATGTTTCTTAAACTTCTTTTAAAAATATTTCTACACTTTTTTATAAAATATTTTGAATCACTTTAATGTATGCAATACGTATATTTTATTCCCAACATTGTTCATGAATTAAGCTTGTTTATTTTAATAGATTTGGTTCTGTTAAAGACAAATATTCCATTTTTATTGAAATTTGTAATGTGTGCATCATATCTACAAACAAAAATATTCAATTAATGAAGTTTATTAAATTATAGTTAGTCAATTATAGTTTTATCTAGGACTTGTTATTTTAACTATTATACTATTTTTATATTTAAGCTATAAATAATAATCGTCTAACTATAGCTTGTTTCAAAATATGTATACAAATGAAAATATTGGCAATCGATACATTTCTACTTAACTCATTGAGTTTCAAACAGTTTTCTTATTGAAGTAGAAGAATAAAATTTAATGTTCCAATTTATAAAGGTCTAATTAAAGGAACAAGAGTTAAAATTGAAAAAAATAAATATATATATTTATAATTACGTGAATTATAAACTGTTAGAAATAATAATGTAATTTAAAAACTCAATATTATTTCAAAAAGATTACTTTTCTATTTATGATTTTTTTAAAGCTATTTTACGTAAACGCACATTATTATTATTTTTACATGCAGTTCTAGTTTGAAAGAATAAAAACATAATTTTATGAAATTTTTGAAATAATTCTGGCATAATTTACAATAATTCAAAAGTAAATAAAAAAAAAAATTCTGTGAAATTGTTAAATAGAGCTATCAAACGTTATAAAAATTATCATGTCAGATCAAACAGATTTTTTTTCTCACAATCAGATAAGCTTCTTCTGTACCATTTAGTAAAAGAAGTTCGAAAATTTATCACACAAAATAGAAAAAAAAAAATTTGTTGCCATATCATAATCTGTTTATATAATCAACGTGAGTCGTAATGTTGTAAGCGTTTTTTAAATCAACCTTTTTATAGAAGCTTTTGAACATAAAATTGATCACAATTGATGTAATAAAATTTTGTACAGTTTTTTGTAATGAAAATCAGACTATGACATATGATTTCGCAAGTATGCAATATTCATCATCATCTATTCCGTGTATCATTTATTCTGTGAACAGAAAATTTTCACTACAATTCAGCTTAAATCTAAAGTTTTAAATTAGATTCTTAAAAATACAATGAAATGAACAGTTTAATCAAAATTTGACTTCCTGTTAATCAGAAGTCATACTGTTGTTGTTCCAGCGTGAGTTATTCCTATTTTGCTGAGTGTTGAGTTCATTATTGAAAAATGTTGAATAAAAAAAAACCCATCTGATTAAAAAATTTTAAGGAAATTTCATTTCTGGGAATAAATAAAAGGAAAGTATATTATACTTTCTTAGAAATATTCATACATCAAGAAAAACTGAAGAATTTCCATAATTTAATTTATACCAGAATAAAATTCTAGTTATGGCTTTGATGATTTTCTTTTTAATGAGTTTTGTTTTGTTTCATGTCTGGTATAAGATTTTATTTGACTTGTAATTCAAGATTCATTAGTAAGAGAACAATATTAATGATTACATTGATGACTGCGTTGAGAACTTCACTCAGTGCAAATTTAATTCAGAAGTTATTATGGTTTTAGTCTTAATTCTACAATTAATTTAAAAAATATTCGTGTATTCTGAAAATTTGAACTTTAATGATAGAACTCTAACTTTTATAAAGATGGGTTCTGTGGTATTAGTCGGTTAGGGTTACACATATTTGATCTGAGATAGGGTTATTTAGTTTCTAAAGTTCATATTTAATTTTATTTTTCCATATTAATCCTAATATCCATTATAATCTTATGATTAATTACCACATTATTTTGATACGGGAAAGCAAAATCCATGTAAAAATATATTTTGCTAATTCATAATATTTAGATAATTAATTAAATAATCGTATGTTTGCAAATTTAGTAGAGTTTACCAAAAATTGTAAATTTCTGCTCAAAATTTATTACAGTAATATATATATATATATAATCATATTCAAATTCTAGTTTCAGGAAAAAAAAATTTATTTGATAAACATTTTTTTTTTTTTTGTTATCTCAATAAAATACGTAATGGTGGTTAACATTTTTAATTATTTTTATGAAATGAGAAAAACGTGGAACCACTATTATATTATTCTCTTCTATGATAACAAATAATGAGGGCATAGTAATATAGTACATTTAGGAATCTTTCCCCAAAATTATCAATATTTTTGGTATCCACTGAATTATGAAAATGCCACAAAACGATATCAAGGTCCGATTCTTTACATCAATTATCATATGGGAGAAAGTAAAATAGTAAACACAATTCTATTTTTAATCACAATTAAAAAAGCCCTACTCGAAGGGCAGTACTACATTTAAAGTCTTGCCAGAGTATAACAAGATAATACATTAATAATAAATATTTCATAAAAAAGATTATAAAGAATAAAAAAGATTATTTAACAATGTACGCCTGAAATCACTTGAAATAATATAAAATTACTATGAATGTGAGAATATATTTTTTTAAAAATATAAAATGCATATTTTTAATTAAACATTCAATATTTAATATAAATTAAAGCCTGTAGTAATACAATTTATTTGTTATTATTTGTAGGATTTTTTTCCTTTCCTTTAAAATTATTATTAATTATTTAAATGTTTATTTATTTATTTATTATTATATATTTTTTTGAAGGAACAATTTTCATGGCACCATGTAACATTATCGAAAAAACTATTGTTTTGTTAAAATGGATTATTTTATTGACTTAGAATTTAAAACATGCTTGTTCCATCTTAAAAATTAGAATAACACAGAAAATTTCTTAAAAAAAATAAATAACTTTTTATGTTTAAAAGCAATCCTAAAAGTTTAAAGTAAAATGTTCAAAAATTCAAAACAGCATTCAAACATGTAAATGTTTATATATAGTTTGAAAGATGAATCAAAATACATAAATATTTGTGCTACTTCTTGATCAGGCTGCTATAAAATGTGCTCTACCATTGAAATGAATTTTTATTGAACGTGAGGATTTAGATGTTGCAGTTCCTATATAGGCAAAAAAAGAGTCTGGAAAGTTCTCAATACATACATATGAATTTGAAATTGTAGTTAGTATACATTTCTTTCTGCCAAATAAGACTAGAAACTACCAAATGTACAGGAAACTGCAGAATTGAATGGCTCCCAAACATAACATTTTCTGTTAGTAGTGGTGAAGGAAATACCTTGAAGTCCAAATAATAGTTATAGTAGTTATATTCAACATTTAAAAATGAAGTATAGTTATTTTGATATCTACTATAAATGGCTATAGTAGAAGTATGGCATACTATTATTATTTTGATAATGAAACAAGCACTTTAAAGTTAATAAAGTTTAATTAAATATTTAAATGCAAGTTTAAAAAAAGGAATAACTTTTATGTTTAAAAGCAATCAGAAAGTTTAGAGTAAAATATTCAATAATTCAAAGTAGCATTCAAACATGTAAATGTTTATATAAAATTTGAAAGATGAATCAAAATACATAATATTTGGGCTGATCAGGCTGCCGTAAAATGTGTTCTACCACCTCAAATGATTTTTTTTTCCGTTTGAAAGTGAGGATTTAGATGCTTCAGTTCCTGTATAGACAATAAAAGAGACTGTAAAGTTCTCAATAAATACATATGAATTTGAAATTGCAGTTAATATATATACATTTCCTCCTTTCTAAATAAGACTAGAAACTACCAAATGCATAGGAAACTGCTGAATTGAATGACTCCCAAACAGAGCATTTTCAGTTAGTAATGGTGAAGGAAATATCTTGGAAGTCCATATAGTTGTTATAGTAGTTATATCAAAGATTTAAAAATGAAGTATAGTTGTTTTTATAAAATCTACTATAAATAATTATAGTAGAAGAATGGTATAGTATTATTATTTTGTTAAAAATAAAACAAGCACTTTAAAAAGTTAATAAAGCGTAATTAAATATGTAAAATGTAAATTTAAAAATCAATAACTTTTTATGTTTAAAAGCAATCAGAAAAGTTAAAAAAAGTAAAATGTTCAAAAATTCAAAAGAGCATTCAAACATGTAAATGTCTAGATAAAATTGAAAGATAAATCAAAATACATAAATATTTGTGCTACTTCTTAATCAGGCTGCTATAAAATATGTTTCTACCATTGAAATGAACATGAATGGTGGAACATTTATTTCGTTTTTGAATGTGAGGATTTAGATGTTGCAGTTCCTATATAGGCAATAAAAGAGTCTGGAAAGTTCTCAATAAATACATACGAATTTGAAATTGTAGTTAGTATATATTTCTTCCTTCCAAATAAGACTAGAAACTACAAAATGCATATGAAACTGCTGAATTAAATGGCTCCCAAACAGAACAGTTTTCAGTTAGTAGTGGTGAAGGAAATATCTTGAAGTCCAAATAGTAGTTATATATAAGATTTAAAAATGAAGTATAGTTATTTTGATAAAATCCACTATAGATGACTATAATAAAAGCAATGTATAATATTATTTTTTTTGATAAAAATAAAAAAACAAGCACTTTTAAAGTTAATAAAGTGTAATTAAATCTTCAAAATGTAAATTTAAAAGTGTAAATTAAATATTCAAAATCTAAATTTAAAAGTGTAAATTAAATATACAAAATGAATAAATGTATTGTAAGTTTTTGTATGCAAAGAGAACTTCATGTAACTTAAGTCAATACAAATATTTTTGGTTAAGATATCAAATATTCAATGTGGAAGAATATGATCAGGAGACGTACTGTCCAGACATGAAATCTCTGAAGAGGGAATGGAAAAATGAAACTTTGTCTGGTTTTTTAAAAATTTAAATATTCCAGTCATATCACCAAAAGAAAAAGGTTATTCAAAATCTATGTTAGACATTTTTAGAAGTCTGATGTAATATTTCTCACCAGAATAATGTAGCCTTTTTTTTATAAAAAGAATGGTTTTTAAATATATCTTAAATAATACTAAAACTGTATGATTTTGAACTCGTTAAAATGTCTATAAAAATGGGGAGAAACATACAGAAAAATATCAAGTTAATTAATTATCTGTACAATTTCATGTTTACAATGGATATGATCTTCCATGGGTATTTTATTTGGGTTTTATTCTTGAAGTTTTATACTTTTTAGATTAATAATAGAATAATTTTAAAATTATTGTATAATTTGCTTCAAATTACGATTATATTTTTATTTAATCATCTCTTAAACAAATGCATAGCGTTCTTTTTTTTGTTTTTGAGGATAAATAATTTGAATAAAAAATGTGGATAAACCTAATGAAAAATGTCAAGTTAATTATCTGTCCAGTTCCATGTTTGCAAACGATATAATCTTCCAGAGGTTTTTTTATTTAGGTTTTATTCTTGAAGTTTTATTCCTTTTTAATTAATAAGAGAACAATTTAAAAATTATTGTATAATTTACTTCAAATTATGTTTACATTTATACTTAATCACCTCTTAAACAAATACATTGCTTTTTTTTTTGTATTGATACTAAATAATTTTTAATAAAATGTTGTAATAAATAGATGAAATTCGTTATTCTTACGAACATAGTTTGATTACAGTTAGCACAGTTGTCATAAAATCCACGACGATATATTTAAAATTTCTACAATTAATCATGTATTTTAACTATTTAATCTCTTTTAATTCTATACAAATAAATAACTTCTATTAAAAATATTTGCAGCTCTTAATAGTCTCCCCTCATTTGTATTTCCATATAAATAAATTATTGCTTTAATACTTATAAAATGTTTGCATAAAGATTTGGAAAATGGGCATTTATTTATAGTAATGTAATACAATAGATTTTTATTACGATAAGAAAGATATTTAAACGTTTATGATAGTTATTGAAATATGTATACTGCACAGTGGAAATGGATGCATTCGGTTTTTTTTTTCTCTTTATAATACCCTAACATTTCTGTTAATATTGTGAATAGTTTATTAGGATTATTTTTAATCACTTTGATTAAAGATCTATAAATTCTTCTGTCTTAAACATTTTCTAACTCTTTTTCTTGCCAAATGGTTACTTTATTTGTTTGATCATAAGATAAATATCTTGTAATTTTTGATGTTAATAGAAACATTTTGTTTAGTTTTAATGTCAGCATTGATGCAGGTTTTATCCAAAGAATGGATAAATAAAAAAAGTTTTAAAACTTAATTATCATGCGGATGGAGTTGAAATAATCAAATTAAAAATCAATATGTTAATTTAATGCAAGAATGTCATCCGTTAATTAAATTAATCGTTGTTACAAATATTTATAAGCATTCTTCATTTCATTTATATTAAAGCATTTTAATCTTTTACAAATATAATTTCTGATTCATTAAAAATATTTGAATATTCAAGGAAAATTGTGTTAAGCTGTGTTATATAAATTGATAATATGATAAAAATGTTGAATAATAGGGTGAATATTAGATTGATAATATGTAAATTGATAATATGATAAAAATGTACATTTCTGAATTATTTTTATGTAAACTAGAAATAATTTTTTACAATTATTGTTTAGTTACACGATTCAATAAAAAAGCAAAAAGTTTATAAATAACTGGTTTATTTTAATTTTAATCTCATTTAACTATATGTAACATTAATTGATGTTTTGCATACATTAAAAAGAAGACCATTTTCTCTATTATGGTATTTATGGTGATCGATGTTAAATGTATTTTAAAATACTGCATATTTAAAAAATTTTTTTTTGTCTTCTTCCAAATTTTTAATTGATTTTTATTGCAAATTAATTGTTTTTTCCAATAAAAGGTTTTTTTTTTCATAAAATGTACTTATATGCTGACTTGTTGTTTACGATAAAATAAGTAAGCAATTATTTTCTTGATAAGTAAGGCAACAAGAACAATGTTATGTTTAAGATAAATATGAAATGCAATAGTCTGAAAAAAATTCAATAAATTATTAATAACTTAAATATAAATTTAAATTAGTTTCTCTATTGTTCAAAAGTGCCGGTAAATAATGCCAATCAAGTCTTTCATAAATTCGCTCTTTTAATTTCACTCCATGCAATTGATGAGTGATTTAATTGTATATTTTGAATTTCCATTGAATTCCTTTCTAAGCAAATATCTTCAAGTATCAGCAAGTTCGAATTAATTCCTGTGAAACTGCTTTAAAGTCTTTTCGTACATTTAACGTTTCGCTATTTAACTACTGTCTTGTTTAAATCTTGCAACAAACGACTTTCAAAATCAGGACCTAAAACATTTGCTCCCAGTGTTAATACAGCTATTTATCACTGTACAGTTGATTTCTCTTTCTTCAGGGAAGGAATTCATGTAAGAAATAATTGTTTTTTGTTTTGAAATTTTAAAGTTACCACGCCTAAAGTTTATTGGATATTTATAGCATTGAATTTTTAAAAGTATTACAGTAAATAATACTTTTGTAATAATCTGTTCCATGAAATGAACATTAAAAAAAAAAAAAAAAAAAAAAAAAACGTGGTGGTGGTTTTTTTTTATATATATATATATTTTTAAGATTCCGTATTTGTTCTGAATTTTTAAATCTGAAAAAAAGCTATTAAGCGCGTCCTGGAGTTAAAAATTAAGTAACAAATGGGTGATAAATTAAAAGAAAGAAAGGATAAAATAACAAAGAAAGGATAAAATGAAAAGTCTTATGTCATAAAGACTAAGAAGTCAATTGTTTTTATAATGTTAACACAACTGCAGAAGCCCCTGATGGATAGAAGGTTGGACTTCCAAACACTTGGAGACATTTGGTTTGTGTTGATATTAGAGATTTGCACGATTACACTGTAAGCCGGAAATTAGATCCTTTCGGTTTGAAAAGGAGAGGGAAAAGAGTGCCAACACCACGAATGAAACTCCTTGGGTATTCATTCGAATTACAATACAATGTACAATGTAGATGCAGAGTAATTAGTCACATCGTGTTGCACCTTGAGTAATGGCAAATCTGTTACTTACATGTTGCTCAAATGGCAAATGATCTTGAGTCAAAAGGCTAGCATTAAATTATAACCTATTGTCAAACAATAAAGCCTTTTCTCTAAAATAAATTATACCCTAAGTTCAAACATAATTTAAGGATAATTATAATATAATTTTAATAATCATGAAACCATTTCGTCTTTTTTCCACACATCACCCCTCGTATCTAAGGCAATGAAGTTCCCCTATCAATTAGAAAGATGAGAGTGGGACAACAGTGGGACTTATATATACCACGAACAGACAATCGATAGGCATTGAGGGGAAGACAGCACTTTCCGAGAAGAATTTTAGCTATAACTGATCAGCATTTGTTTGTTATTTGGGAAAAAACCTAGAAAACTTCAACCAGGCAGCCTTTCCAACTATTGACTATTATTTACACGTCACAATCACCATCGAATATTCTCATTTCTCAAAACAATGACTATAACAATACCGCCACCGGATTCGAACCTCATCCCTTCTTCTTGCAATCAAGCAGCACACGTTGACATTTGTCCATGAGTCCGGAACATGAATTTACTACTTATTTAACAGTTATTTTAGTAATATTTAAAAATTATAGTTATATATTTATTAATTAAATCTAGATTATAAAACGGATGATACCCGCAGATATAGTTATTAATCATTCAACAGCATTAATTTAAAAATTTACGCAAAGAAAGGCTTAAAAAACTATAATTATTTTCTTTCCAAATCTCTTGTGGTTTATTAAAGTAATCCCAAAACTATGGATTAATAACATAAGTTCACTTTTCTCGGGAATCACTCTAAATTTTCCCCAAATATTCTAGCTGAGCAATGCAGCAGCGTTGTCTTTAAATAAAGCTTGCTGACATGCTTTTAATTACTTCTGCCGGTTCTAATGAGGGGGTGTCTAATTGCCGAAGGTTCCAACATGTAAGAAAGAGAGAAATACTGTATAATCTGCATATCCAAGTTCTGTGATGAGTGAAAGTTCTTCAAAAACGAATGTTTGTCTACGAATAATTAAGTACGTATCCTTTACCGTAATTAAACATTTAGATAACTGAAAAGAGTTTTTGGGGAAGAGTGAAAAGTTGCGGAATTGTTTGCAGAGATGCGTTATTTCTGTCTTCTTCAGCTTTATAATGAAGCAGCTCTTCCCTTTGTTTGTGTTTTTAGAAGTTTTTGGACGTCGTTGCAGCGTGTCCAATTTAAGCGATACTTCTAAAGAACATTCAGGAAGCTTCATTTCCTTCTCCTTTTCAACTCCTGGCTTTATTTTTAGCTCCCAGCATCTGAAAAAGGCATTATTTGTATTATTGTGTGCGTTTGTTCTCGCACTTAAACTTATAACTAGTCTCCCCAAGGAGACAGGAACTACAAAAGTGAATAGTTTTTAATATTCATGGAACTTGGGTCGTGGAATTGAAAGGTTTTTCTAGAGCCATTTAAATAGATTGTTCTTATCGCCACGGTATTTGTTACGATTTTTAAAGTGATCCCGGAGAACAGAATGTGTATTTGTTTGAATATATTTGGTTGCGAAAAGTTCGGATTAAAATAAATCCGTGAAGGTTTCTTTCGTCGAATCAATAAATCAAAAATGCAATTTAAATTCCTGAAACATTTTTGGGAGGCTTAGTGGACTCTGTTATCTGAAAATCAGTAAATCAATGCGTAATTTATGCTGCCTGTGAAATATATTTTCACTAAATTGTAGATAAAAAATTGTTTTAAGTTTCAATATTATTAATTTTATTTTTTGGAGTTTGTTAATAAACTACAAGAAAAAGATTTAAACATTTTGAAAAAACAAAATACTTTCTTTTATTAATAGGTTTTTGGTGAAATATAATAAATGGTTACATGATGTTAATCTTTGTCTAAATAATTTTATTCATTGGTAATTTGAAATATAAAATGATTTATTTCTTGATGTTAATCTTTGGCTAAATAATTTTATTTATTGGTAGTTTGAAATATAAAGATTTATTTCTTGCTGTTAATCTTTGGCTAAATAATTTAACATATTGGTAATTTGAAATATAAAAGTGCAGTGAAAATTAAAATTTAATTTATTAATCAATATTTGTTAAGTTATATATAAATATATGTTGTTCTAAGTATAAAAGTGTAATAAGTTTTAATTACATTAATGCATTATAAAATTAAAGCTATGCATTAGGTAATTAATGTGTATACTAGGAGATATTAATAATCCCCATAAAGTACTTACTTGTGATATAAAAAGATTAGTAATATAAGGAAACAAACCTATAACAGTGAAATGAAAATCTATTTTAATAAGAATTCATATAATAACTTACTGTCTGTCTACCGCAAAATATTTCCACGATGTATTATCTGGTTGATGATGGTTACCATGGAAATAGTAAAATCCAGTTCGAGTAGGTATGTTTTCGTTCAAGTTAGTTACATTGTCTAATTTAACATGATATATAATAAATCATCATATGATTTTTATTGAAAAATTGAGTCAAGGAGAAATTCATCTCATTGTTGTTTTGTGGAAGACATCCAATGGGAAGAAAATATGCTTGGTTGATTTACCACTGAAAAATCCATTTATGTTTTTTATTTCTAATGCAGCTGGCAATACTGGCACAGTTATCTTTATGGCATAAGTAAGAACTGCACCGAAGTCACTCATTTATCACTACCCAGGGGGCGTGTGTAGCTTGAAGATATGCTACGGACGCGAGTAACACTACCCTCACAACACTCTACGATTATATTATACAGGGACCTACGTTTTAAAGTGGATTCCGAACCACTACAAACATCCATGGCAGCCGGGACTGGAACCCAAAATCTGTGGTACCGAGCGCCAGAGCGCTAGCCACTCGGCCATCAGTCCCAAATCATATATGTAATTAGTACAACTATATTGACATTTAGATAGTAATTAGATTGTTATAAATTGGCACTGGAATTTTAAAAGTATGTGAATTGATTGCCGACTTCTAGGACGCCTTATACCAAGTGTTTTGCTGGGGCTTCAGATGTATGGAATATGGGAAAATTTACAATATGACTGAATATATGTTTAAATAATTCGGGAAAAGTTCAATGCAAAAAAAAAGTGTGGAGAATTTAAAAATCAAATACAAAATTAAAAACTGCCATATTTAAAAAAAAAAAAAATAATAATGTGAAAACTGATTATTTCTAAATGTGGTTTATCAAAATAACTATAAAGGTCGGGGAATATAAAGGTTCAAAGAATATAATAAATAAATAAAATAAAATGAAATAAGTAAAATTAAAAAATGAATAAAATTAAAGTAAAATAAATGAGTAAGTGAATAAAATAAAAAAATAAAATAAATAAATAAAATGTAACTAAACGAGGATCTACTAAGGATAAAATGAAAAAAAAAAAAATAATGTAATTAATTAAAAGCAATGGAACGTAATATGCGGGACTGCAAGGACAAGTGTAAATGGAATGCAGATAGTTATTGACACACGTACAGATGCAGCACATGTATCAGTTATTGGATGCTTTTAACGAATCAATAATCACTGATGTAATCGACCTCATCTCGAATTTTTAAACAAAAAAAAAAGCTACTGAATTACCATATATCAAGCTAAGTGCACCAGTGTGACCCACTTGAATGAAAACCTACCTATTGAAAATGAATTTGCCATACAGTAACCTGTTCCTATAGCAACTGCCACCATTTGTACGACGATACGAGAAGTGATCTTGCAGCGGGCAAGTTCATTAAATCTTCGAAGTAATTTACTCTAAGGTATTTTGAATTTATCAAATGCTTCAGTCTAATAAAAATACGAAGTATAGAAAATTAAAGCGACGTCATGGAATCAAGAAATGAAATAAGATGCCATAGAATTATTAAAATCCTAATAATTCTTCTGCATAAGATTATTACCTCACAATCAATTTAATTCTTGAAGCAACAAATAGAGAACAAGTTCTAGCAACTGATATTCGAGTTGTTCTTAAAATATCCAAGTAAGGAATGCTTAGATTAATTCAGAAGGTAATTGCTTTCTACTCATCATTAACTTTTATTTTGCGGGCGTAATCAAGAAATTAATGTACATAGAATGCTCATCATAAGACGAATATCAAAATCAATTTTCAATGATTAATTACTTATTTAATTATCCAAGGACCGAGCCAGCCTTCATAATTGTTAGAAATTTCATTCTCAACTCAATTAGTTAATTTCTACCTTTTCAAAGCTTAATTAACCATGAAATGATGAAATGCGAATAGGAATTTCCTTTCTTAGAAACTTTTTCTTTGAAAATTAAATGTTACATTATTAAAATATCAAGAATCACAATTCGTATTAGTTATGATATAATTTATAAGATGAGTGAGACACATGGATTGTATTTTTATTTCTTGATTAAGATAAGTATCCCTGATTAATTTCCTAGTCGTCATAAATTAATTATTATCACAAAATATGAGTTGCTTATTATAGTAATAACTGATTGGTTATAAAAAATAAGTTAATAAATAGCTATAACTGATGAAAACATTGCTGTTTTAATTTAAATGCTTACTAACAGATAGTGCAATAATTAGCATCTTCAGTTTTTAAAGATAAAAAAGGAAAACCCTACACTTTAATTAAAGAAGGAAGATAATTTCATTTTTAATAAAAATAATGAGATATTTTTTTCAAGAAACATCATAAATAGGCTCTTTCTGTAACATATGTAAAATAATTTTTATTTTCGGTTAAAGTTTCTAATTTGCATAATACACAGAATGTATGAAATTTGAATGTAGCATGGTATTTTCGGTAAATGCTCTATTAAAAATAGTCCTTTTATTATTAGAATTGTTTTTATAATAACTCTAAAACAGATTTTAATATTTATACTAGGGACAGCCTACCAACGGCTGATGAAAATTGAACATTACTTTCCGGAAGAGTTTCAGGGTAACTACAGTGTCGTCCGTTAGAAAACCTGGAAAACTCTCATCAGCCTGACTGTCAACTGGTTGCCAGTTGACTTGAAAGACAACGCACGTTTTTTAATCTTCATGAAGGTGATTCTTCCTATTTGAAAGCAATGATTGCAACTGATGTCCCCCAGCGAATTGAACCCTGATGTCTTCTGTACGCTATCTGCGCATATTACCTCTAGTATCGTGCCACCGCGCATGATATCTTCAATTCATTTTGAAATTTTGTGAAAGAGTTTTGCATTAAAAGGTAAATTTCATTATTAATCAAAATGAAGTTATATAATGACAAAATAGTATCTTTGCTTATAGGAAAAACACATATACTTCTTGTGTATATGGTTAAACACATATAAACGAAGCTCATCCTTAACACTTTAAATATGTAAAAATGTTTATTGTAATATTATATCATTTATATCAATAATAATAACAATTGTAGAGTTCATTTTTTTATTTTCCTGTAATAAAAAAACATTCAAATGATTTTTTTTTTTCATATGTACTCTAGATTTTGTAAATATTTAATTGAATAGAGAATGAGATACATTAAATATTTTAATGCTCCTAAAAAAAGTCCATAAAAGTTTGAAGACCACTGATCTAGGTAATTTACCTCCCATTGTGTGACAGTTAAATTTGGCAATGTTTGCAAAGAATAGTCTTTCATCTTTCTCTTCACAATAAAATGTCTTGCAATTATATACAAAACAATTAGATACTTGCTTTATAGAAGAAATAAATACAATTGAAAGTATTGCTTAAAAAATAAAAATCGGAACGTTTTGTAATTATAAAATTATAAAGAACATAAAATTCAAAATAAATTAAAGAAGAATTAAATAGAATGGCTGAACAATTGGATAATTCGAGTTTGTTAACACCTTCAGGTTAACAGTTGTCTAACTTTATGACTAAGCATACATGTAGTATGGCATAATTAATGATATAGTCATTCAATGACAAAATATTTGGAGGGTTTTAAAAAAATATTATTTATCTTTATGAGGAATGCCTTGTTAAGCATTTAACAAAATTAGGACAGAGTAAAGGATTCTTTTTGGGTCTCGACAAATATAGGTGTTTTATCATGTTTCCTATTTACTAATAAAAGGATTCTATTGCATGATCTAGAAATACTTCAATTCTCAGTTTAGTTTGCAACAAGGAGGACATGTTTGATAATAGTGAGGCAGGAAGGAAGGAAGGAAGAAAAGTGTTGTGCCTCTTCAATACGACAGATACTACTTTTATTCAGGATTATTGGACATAGGAGGATAATCAAAAAGCACTTTGGAGTGAATCACTTTCGCGTGAAGAAGCACTGGGGTAAAACTTGAACATCTGAGTAGAATATTACTCTCAATGTTTCCAACCTCGAAACAATGTGTTTTATATAGAATCAAGCTATTGTGGTTCAGTTTAAATCTCAGAAAACACACGAGAAACGTTTTGCAGCTACAGTTGTCCAGTTCTTGATAAATCTGTATGGTCTTTAGCGATTCAATACAAATAGTTGGCATGTAGTGAAATAATTTTTATAAATGAGTGTTAGAGAATTTATATGTTAAAGAACTGTCATTCTCAACAATTCACCTTCTTCTTATACTATTCTGTTGTATATAAGTACGACATTTTCACTACTGCTAAGTATAAAAACATGTGTCTACCCCGGATATAGGCACATATCAGAATATCCTTTTGTGGATTTAAATGTGCCATATCCTCAGACATTGCTGGTTTAAAAATTGATGTGGTATCAAGGAATAACAAAGACCCATTGAAATGTTGTTCCTATTATAAAGCTGTCAATAAATTAAAAGACAATGATAAAAAGCATAAAAACATGCTATATCAAATGATGCTAATCAAACCTAAATGGGATGCTAACACAAATAGTTTACTAAGAAAAAAATTTATGTATGTGCTTAAAGGTCTTTATATTAGTAAAATTCTGTAGAAGTGTGAAATAAAATATTTAAAAGATACGTATTTAATAATCAGAATACAAATATTAGCAATATATTTTCATGTAGATTGTAAATGTATTAAAAACTATATGCAGTGGTTGTAAAATAGAAATAGATGTTATTATGTTTTTATACTGTATGATGTATATCAATCCAATAAAGAAGGTACTTATATTCTTAAATTCAAATATACTTTTTACTTAAATCTTTATCCAATAGCAGCAATACCATCTATATTCATTAAAATAAGTTTTTAAGTAAAAACAATTTGAAAATTGGAATACCCGCCTACATAAAATTTTACAATGTATAAAATTGAATTTTCTTTCAATACCAGATTTGCAACAGATAATTTAGAAAAGAAATTCACTACTGTAAAAGCATAGCGTTTAAAATATCCATTTCTAAAATGACTTTTGAATATTCCTACTTATGTACCATAACGATGAAGCATTAAGTAAGTTTATTTTTTTCTAGGGTATTTTATCCCTTTCTTTTATCGTGTTATAAGAAATGCAATGCTGCGGATCGCAAATGAATTGGACTGAAAGGATTCTGGGAAAATATTTTCTCTGTATCAAATTTTCCAATTATCCTAGAAACAAAGACGTAAACTCTGAACAAACTCATAAACCTAAAACGTATTTACCAGCTAAAAGGCAGATCGATATTTTTCCGTAAAAGAGCAGGAGGCAAATTTTATGATCACAATGCGGTTCTTTTAATCAGCAATAAAAGACCTCTAAACAAGAAGTTAGTAATATCACTAAAGTATATTTCTTATATCGCATTTTAGAAAGGTGTGCTCAACGGAGCGATAGGCCTCTGGTTATGACTTCTAAAATGGCATATCTTTCTATCTAGGTTCTTTCAGAATACAGAATCTGCTGTTCCAACTTTTGGAATGGGGAAATTCAAAGTCTAAATTTTGCTGTTTAAATTTCGGTTTAATTTTTTACTTTCTGTTTAATTTTTCGCTTAAATTTCTGTTTAATTTTGCATTTTCTGTTTAATTTTTTTTTTGTTTAAATTTTTGTTAATTTTTCATTTGATTTTTTAATTTTGCTGTAAGTTTAAATTTATGCTGTTGATAGACCGTTAGCTTAAGATTTGAAAGCAGTTAGTTAATTAACTTTAATTTTTTTAATTAACTTTAAAATTTTATTTTAATTTTTATCCGTTTTTAAAAATCAATATTTAAGCGATATTTGTTCTAATGTAAATGATTATGCTCATTATATGCGATTAAATTTTGTGAATATTCTTGTATATGATTGAATTTACATTATTTGTACTTATAAATATATAAGCGAACATTGTTTTCGAAAATTAGTTTTAAATGTTTTTCGATAAATAAACTATTAAAAATGAAGTAAAAATATAAGTAAGCAAGAAAAGTTAGTAGCAAATATAAGAGTTATTTTAATATTGAATGAAAACAAGAAATAGAGATTTAAAATTTTTATTTACAAAATTTAACAATATATTTTAAGCACAAAATATTGTTTGAAAATTTGTACTTTATAGTTAAAATTGATTCACACAATTTTGGAAGAACGAAATTAAGCTTTTTTTTTTTATCAGAGAGCTAAGATGTTCATAGAAACTTCAGAAAAAGCTTTTTGCTTTAATTTTATGTATGAATTTTAGAAATTTTATCTTGTAAAAAAACATACATCACAATAGATCCTATATCTAAATATAGTTTTTAACATATGAAGATAACATATTAATAATGCATTTTGATAAATTATTACATTGTTTAAAACGATTTTTAAATTACTTTTTTAAAATATTGAATTTGTTTAACCATGAATAAATCCTTTAAAATTTCAGGCAGTTTGCATTTACTTTTCAATAATCAGAAATGTAAAATAAATTAAGTCTCTCTAAATACATTTTGTAGTTTCTTTCTTAAAAAAAGAAATTGGTTTTAATCTTTATTTGTTTTGTTAAACTTTTCCTAATAATATGGTTAATTGTATATAGATATTTTTTAAATTTTAAACTAATACAACTATGTGTAAATTATTAAAAATATATAACAACAAAAATCAGGAAGTATAAAAAATATAAAGATTCATTCCATTTTTTTAAATGAAATATCTTTTAAAATTAATAATTAATTTATTCCTCTTGACTAATATGAATTTGTTAAAAAATAATTAGCAACAAATCGTTTAACCAAGGCATACTGTCATTAAAATATCAAAGATTTCAGGTTTTTAATTATTAAATTTATTGAAGATCAGATTTTTATATATTGAATACATGATTTCTTCAGATATGAAATATGAAATTTTTCTACTAAAACAATATTTGCTTTCTATAATTAAATATTTTTCTACAACTAATCTAATTAACATTTTTTCAATAAATGGATTAAATGTTAATTTCTAATGTTTATCTAAAATTTAATTTTCTGTGAAATTTTTTATACCGTTAAACACTATAACAAACTATATACATGTTAGGTTTCTTACTCTGTAAAATTTTAATTCTTTACCAATTATAATTTTCAAAATTATACCAAGTGTTTTGAAGTAAATATAAAAATTTTGATTAAATGTCCTATTTTTCATTTTCTTTCTATTTTTTAACTTTATCTTTAAGAGTTTAATTTATATAAAATATTTCAGTAATATCTTTAAATAGCTTTTTTTTTTCCTTAATTGCGTTTCAATATTTTGCATATAATTGAAAACAATTGGAAAAAAAAAATATTTACTTTTTAAAATATACTATAGGCTTTGGTAGGATAGCCTGTAATCTTCTTAATTAATGCATATAATTAAGAAAAGGTTTTGAAATAAATTAATTTGGTGTTAGATATAAAACTTAAAACATATAAATTTTAAAGTAAGGTAAAAAAAATAATAAAGATGGTGGGAAAATACGTTGCAAAATGTATGAAGAATAAAATGTGGGTTTATGTATGCAAAATAAAATGCTACATACTTTAGGCATTTAAAGAGTTTTTAAATTCTTACCAGCTATTAAATTGATTTTTATGTTAGATAAATAATGAGTACTGTCTGTAAAAATTAATATATTTTGATATAATTTAGGTTATATATTATATGCAATAA
The DNA here is from genome assembly GCA_021605095.1 of Caerostris extrusa. Classification (NCBI taxonomy): domain Eukaryota; kingdom Metazoa; phylum Arthropoda; class Arachnida; order Araneae; family Araneidae; genus Caerostris; species Caerostris extrusa. The sequence goes on from BPLR01010853.1 coordinate 20,670, forward strand.
ATTTAGCTAATTGCATTTCAAACAGAATAGTATAAAATGTAGAATAATGTATTTTGTATATATTTTAAATAATGAGATAAGCATAAAATAATAAAAAAAATAAAGTTCCAATAAAATTTTCATTAAAATAAATATTAAATATTTAATATTATGTGTCATTTGACTTTAATTTGCCTAAACATATGAAATATATACATGTTATGTTTATTTTAATATGAATTTAATATATGATTAATCTATTAATTAATTATTAATTGAATAGATTAATATCTTAATATAATTTTTGATATGAGAATATCTTGCAATCAAAATGTGTTTAATTACAAAATATGAACCGAGTCAATCAATTTCTTTATCTAAAAAGAATCCATGTATAACTCCACTTCAATAAACATTGCTCGAAACTTATGATGTCAAAAACTATAGCGTATTTTTTTTTTTAATTTCTTGGTATTATATTTATTTATATTATTTATTATTATGTTATTATAAAGTGATACACTTTTGACATATTTTAGATTTTTGTTTTTTAAAAAAGAAAGATTTTTTAATAAGTTCGTATGGTTATTTATAATTTAACACAAAAATATTTTGGAGTAAGTTGAATAAGTATATTCTTAGATTATAGACAGATCTTAAATATTAAAATATTAGCTACTTTCTGTAATACTATTAGGATTGCAATTAATAATAAAGAGTTATTTTTTTAATAATTTTGAAACAACTTTTCTATGAATCACCACCATGTAAAATATAGTGACAAAAAAGAAAATCATCTAAAGCATTTTAAAATAATAGTAAAATTTGAAAGCCTTAAATGAAATTTGTCTAATGATGTTATTGCATGTTTTTATTAGAAAAAAAACACTATATTAATATCATAAAATACGGTAAATACTGCAATTTTTCTTAAATTCAATATTTCAAGTTTAGTGTTAATTGTCTGTTTCATTTGTTTAAAATTTGTATTATTATTTAATAAATTAAATAATTTCATTAAAACTTAAGACACTATTGATATAATGCAATGTGAATTTTAGTTGTTACTATGTGCAACTAATTTTGAAAGATAAGATAATTTTAAATATGTGTAGAAAATTGAATTATATGCACATAATAACTGCTACGTAATATTATTAAATGGTAAACGATATTATATAAAATTTAGAACACATATGGTAAAGTTATTACAAAAAAAGCATTAAAAAAGAATTACTGTTTGCAATTATAGTATTTTTTTAATCTTTATTATTAAATTCATTAGCATGAAAACTTTTACGATATTCAAATTATTAATATTTTAGTGTGAGAAATTTTATTCTAGTATCACATCCAATCCCCTTTTTGCGTGTATTATATGTATGGGATAATTTATGAGATATTGCTTCGTTGTATTCATATTTTACTTATTGAATGAGATAAATAACCATTTGTAATAGAAACACAATTATACCGACAATAATTTTATAGGTTGCATTGTTCAGTTAACAGATTTTATTGCTATTGTTAATATTAGCTTTAATGCACAACATATTTTCTTGGATACCGTTCATTACACATGGAACGAAATTGTCTCATAGGATTACGAAGAAATTTCTATGACCACAATTCACTTCGAGATGATAAATGCCACAATTCCTTCATTGCTGGAGACATTAAACTTAAGTAAAACAGGCAAGAAAACGTTTAACAGCAAACTAAAGGTTGGCAGCAAATCAAGAAAGTATTGCTGAAGTGTTCATATCAGCAATTTCAAGACTCATAGGTTAAGCAATTTTAAAAATGTGGAACTCGAAATTAACATAACGTCCAAATGCTTGTCCCAAAATGCAATTTCGGATTCCAAGCATTGCTTTTTGTCATTACGTCTGTAGCTAACGAAACTCGAGGGAAATTGTCTGTCTTTATAAGCAGTACTAGAAAAGGGCATTTCGGGTCCAATATTAGTGGTTGCCGTGGTAAGGAATTTTAAGAGAATGCCATTTGCTACGAAGAAAATATTTGACATCTGTAATTACGGCGTTAATTGTTCTTCCTCGAATTCGATCTAAATGATTGAACTTATTATTTCCACTAGATATTTGAGAAATACTGCAAGGACAATGCTTTTTTTTATTTGTTTATTTTACACTTTTCCTTAGAAATTTATATTAAAAACAAACCTTATTGCTTTTTACTTGGATATAGCTATCTAATGAAAGAAAGCCTTGAAATAAATCGTTACAGTAGAAGAATACAGATTGAAAAAGAAGTTTTTGTTTAAATGGTATTAAATTAATAAATTTCAAATTATTTTTTTATATTTGTGGAATTCTTTGAATACTGACCTCATGACTGGAATATATATTTTCCTTTTATATATGTAATAATTTATACAATTAAAAATGCAAATTTTTATCTGGTAATTTTATTACATAATAAGTTAAAACAAATTTAAAACATTTGTTAAGTTAATTGTGCAAATTTAAATGACTTTTACAAATATATAATAATAATAAGTTCTTGGAATAATTTTTAAGATATCAACTGTACATTATTTAAAGAAATGATTAGGCTCCTATTAACTATGTCCTTTCAATTTAAAACAATTACAGCAAAATGCTTCCTTTTATTTTTATATATTAACATTCAATTTTTAGATTAAGAGTTGAGCTGATTAAGAGATGAGTTAGCTAATATTAAACTTTCTTTTTGAAATACGAAGAAAGAAGTAATTAATATTAAAAAAGAGCAACTGTATTCTCGTTTTTTAGATATTGACTCTTGTAAAAGTTTAGTCTTTGTATCGAGTATTACTGTATAATGAAGAATAAACAATGCACCAAGATAAAAAATTGTAGAATTCTTATGTTATGAATTAACCTCAATATTGAAATTAATGTAGAATCTATATATAGAAATTAATATATTAATACTTTTATGTTTAATATATTAATTTATATGAATATCTTTGTATAGAAGTTAATATCCTCAGTATAGAAATAATAATTATAAATAAACCTAATGAGTTTCCTTATTGTCAATGCATATTTCCATTAAAATAAATTATTCTGTAAATGAGACATAATAATATCTTATTTAAATAACTAATTTAATATAAAGTATTTTATTTATCGACTAATGTTATATATTTCAATAATAATGAACATTCTTCTTCTTCATTAGCACAACAGATCCTTGGTGGGCCTAGTCAATCCGTCTACTGAACGATTTCGAGAAAGGGATGTTTTTAATAGAGAGAATTACTACTGATAATTTTAAAAGATATATCATGTAATGTGGAATTGAAATACTAATTTTTTTAATAAATTTGTTATAAATTAAATGCTTGCTTGAATTTTTGTAAGTTAGGTACAGCTTAATAGCATCAATTTTTAATTATTATTTTTTACCGTTTCTTTATGCCAAGAAAAGCATAGCTATGCCAGGAGAAAGTTTTTCGTATTTTCACCCATTTTATTATTAAAACATTTATATATCTTGATAATTCATATATATTCTGAAAATAAAACATTTTGGAACCTACTACAGCGATAATAAATTCAACTTTTTGTTATATTTTTTATGTAATTAATTCAATATTATACTTTACTTAATTTACAATTTTTTGTTTTTACTGAGCATTAAGTGAATGATTTGGTTGATACTCTAAACCGAGTTAAAACTCCTACTGAGTCATTTGGTTAATTGGTTGATACTTGCTTTTAAGCAAAAAGAAAAAAACCATTTTATATTTGCATGCAATATTTTTTTTTTTATTTTACTTTCATTAAAGCTTTAGAAATCATTTACAATAACTCAAACAATTTGAAAGGAACTATTTTTTAAAAAAAAGGCACAATCAAAAGTAAATATTACACCCACCTGTATTAATGAAAAAAAAAATAGCAAAATCAACCGAAAAATCTATTGAGTTGAACGTAAAAGGAAAAAGTTTAGTTCTCTCTTCTAATTATACAAGATTAATTACAGTTGTCAGGATAAAAAAGACAACAAAACATTCAAGAGGAAAGTTGTCTGTATTCACGTTCCATCTCCTGTATTCATGCACTCCAATCAATGTGTTTTCAAAATCAACAAAGAATGGTGGAACGAAAAAAAAAATATGTATTTCATTTCCCATTTGGAACAATCTCAGAAATATTAATTTAGAAAGAAGGTTTCTTTTCCCTTTGAAAAAGTCACACAACAAAATGGCAGACAATGGAAGCGAATTGCGTTTTCTTTTTCGTATCATCGTGTTTGACTGTTCTTCTTTCGTAATTGAAAATATTAAATTGTATTCTTTCAATAAACTTCCGAAGCGGGATGCTTGTTCAATCCTTCATGGGTTTCAACTGTCAAAATAAATAATATTAGAATTGCATTTTCATTATGTTTCAGAGGTCCTGTGTTATCGTGCGTTAAAAAAATACATTAAACATAAAAAAGTAAAAAATAAATTTTTACTTCAACGATTTATTTAATTACAGTTCTTTGTGTAAGTAGTGTCCAATCAAGTGAGATTGAGATTTTGACGTTTTGGAAAAAAAAAAAATACGATATACGATGGTGCAACATCAAAATGGTTGAGCTGAGATACGGGGAAGTTTTAATACATGAATGAACTAAATTATTTAATTTAAGTAAAATAATTTAATTGAAAAGTGCAGTGTATGTGTGACGCACCAGCACAGCCAAACTAACAGGGAAATAATAAATAAACTTTTACGATTCTTTGGAAAAGTTCAGTATATAAAGAATTGAAATAAATTATAATATTTCAATTTAAAGTATTCGTTGTTAATTTTAGCGTGAATTTCAGGCTAAGCGTCACCATCATATTTAAGTCCAGAGTGAACATTAATTATCTTTCACTTTTGGAAATATGGAGCAGCTGTTGTGTTTAAAACATTGAAGAAGGACATAAAAAACAAGATTAATTAATTCAAACATTTTAGTAAATAAAGTTATTTTATCCTTTACAGATATACAATATATATATATTTTTTTTGCTTTTTGACATTTTTATTTCGACTTAAATATCATCAGATTTAATAAAATAATGTTACGTACTAATTTGATGCAATAATTTCATCAATAATTATTAAAATACTGTTGCTTGCAAACACTAACAGAGATTAGAAAATAAACACTAATAAATACAAAATAAGATTCCTCCGTAATTTGAAATTGAAACGATCTAATTGATTTTCCGTTAAAAATGAAAGAAAGATATATTTCCATTTTATCCTAATTTTATTTAAAATCACTAATCATTTCGAATTTTTGTAATATGTATTAAAATATTGAATATGGCTTAGGATTCTTCATGGTATTATTAAAAATGCTGATTTAAATTAATTTTACTACTCTAATTCTTGATTTTGAACGTAAAAATAGCAAAAGAAATGCATTTACATTTACAAAATCAAACAACAAAAATATTTAAATGTCATCAGATTTAATAAAATAATGTTATTTATTAATTTTATGCAATAATTTCATCAATAATTTTTAAAATACTGTTGCATGCAAACACTGGAAGATATCATAAAATAAAGATTGAAAAATAACAAAAGATTCCTCTGTAATTTGAAATTGAAGGGATCTAATTGAATTTCCACCAAAATTAAAGAAAAAAATATATTTCAGTTGTAATATTAATTCCACTTAAATGTCATCAGATTTAAAAAATTATTATTATTTTCTTATTTTATGCAATAATTTTATCGATATTTATTAAAATACTGTTGCATTCAAACACCTGCAGAAATGAGAAAATAAACATTGATAAAAAAAAAAATATTCCTTTGCAAATTTGAAATTAAAAGGAACTAACTGAATTTACATCAAGATTAAAGAAAAATATATTGAAGTTGTATCATAATCTTGTTTGAAATTACTATATTTGAATTTTTGTAATATGCATTCAATACATGATATACATATAATTACAACATAATATACATTTAATTGAATATAGCATAGGAGGTATAATTAAAAGTGATGATTTAATACTACGCTAATTCTTGATTTTGAAAGTAAAAATAATTAAAGAAATGCATTTCTACTTACAAATTCAAATAACATAAATATTTAAATCTAACTCAAATTCCATTTAAATTTTCTAAAAGTAAATTTTGCAAATGAAGAAAAACCTTATAAAAGTAAACTGAAATAACCTATGCCCACATACTAAATATGTCTGGCTTGATTAATTTTTCTTAAATTCTTTTCAAAAGTGTTTATAGAATCTTTTTTTTTTTTTAATCTTTTCACTTCCTTTACTTCGCAGCAGTCGTGTCACTCTCCTCTAATACATCAATTAATTTTTTTTGGAACAAAATCTACAGAATTTAATCACCTTGTTAATCAAAATAAAAAAAATCACCATAAATATAAAAAAAAACATCACCCGGCCAAAAGAAGCCATCAATTGCGATACGAAGAAGATAAAAACGAAAAACAACTGCAAATGAATTATCACCCTGGTCGCGTTAAAACACTATTCATTTTTTTGATCCACCTTTTACCGCTCTTTCCGCACGACTGAAAAATTAGCAGCAAAAGCTAGTAGAATTGACTATGCCAAAGACATTACTCTTACCACATTCTATTATTTTTTTTTTTTCTTTTTCACTGATACACGGTGGGGAAGGGATGAATCACTGCGACGCAACCTAGGCTCAAAGCTTCGTTTTCTCCCCAAATTTAATGGGCTACTTGAGAAGAAAACTAGTTCAGAGATGGGTAATCCCTTTGCAAGTCTCTACCTTTAAGAAATCTCGAATCGTCTCAAGAGCTAGGATGAAATTGATGGATTGGATGGAAAGAGCGTTACAGTACTAAGGAAGAAGACGTGTTTCGATACGGACAAGGAATGCCATTATGTGGAGGTTTTTAAGCGACGAGAACACATTTGCCAAATAACTTGGACACATTCGGTTCGGTGTATATTTCTGAAATTGTTTCTCGAAGTTCCAGCTCATATTTTACATTTCATTAACTGTGAAAAAAGATGGGAATGTTTATTTTCCAAAAATAATATCTGTTACGAGATGGGAATGTTTATTTTATTTCCGTATAAAGATGTAATATCTTTTTTTTCGTTAGTGCTTTTGTGAAATTTTATAGGAAAATAATGATAGGGTTGTGTAGGACTTCTTTTGATTGGATACATTTGAACGAGGCATATTGAAAAGAGTAAAGATTGATAAATAGAAAAGATTCTTTGTCATTTGAAATTGAAGCAATCTAATGAAATTTTCATTAATGATGAAAGAAAATATATTTATGTTGAATCCAATTCTTGTTTAAAATTACTAATCATCTTGAATTTTTGCAATATACATTGAATTCATAATATACGTATAATAATACATAATATACATTTAATTGTGTATAGTTTAGGATTCTTCATGATATTCTTAAAAACGTTGAATTAAGTTAATTTTTACTACTCTAATTCTTGTTTATAAACGTTACAATAACAAAAAAAAATGTATTTATATTTACAAATTCAAATAAAATAAATATTTAAATATATCTCTTAAATTTTATTTAAATTTTCTAAAAGTAAATTTTGCAAATGAAGAAGAAAGTTTATAAAGTAAATTGAAATAGTCTTTGCCAACATAATAAATACGATTTTCTTATTAATTTTTCTTAAATTGTTTTCAAGAATTTTTATCGAAACATTTTTTTCATCTTTTCACTTCCTTTACTTAGCAACACATCATATCCCTCTCCTCTAATACATCAATTAATTTTGGAACAAAATCTACAGAATTTAATCAACTTGTTAATCAAAATAAAAAAAAATCGCCATAAATATTAAAAAAACATCACCAGGCCAAAAGAAGCCATCAATTGCGATACGAAGATTATAAAAATTAAAAAAAACTGCAAATGAATTTATCACCCTGGTCGGGTTAAAAAACTATTCATTTTCTATCTACCTTTTTACCGTTCTTTCCGCGCGGCTGAAAAATTAACAGCAAAAGCTAGTAGAATTGACTATGCCAAAGACATTGTTCTCACCACATTCTATCCTTTTTTTTCTTTTTCTTTTCACTGATACAAGGTGGGGAAGGGATGAATCACTGCGACACAAGCTAGGCTCAAAGCTTCATTTATTTTTCAGAAACCTTCGTTTTCTCCCCAACTTTAATGGTGCTACTTGAGAAGAAAACTAGTTCAGAGATGGGTAATCCCTTTGCAAGCCTCTACCTTTAAGAAATCTCGAATCATCTCAAGAGCTAGGATGAAATTGATGGATTGGATGGAAAGAGCGTCACATTACTAAAAGAAGAAGACGTGTTGCGATACGGACAAGGAATGCCATTATGTGAAGGTTTTTAAGCGACGAGAACACATTTGCCAAATAACTTGGCACACATTCGGATCGGTGCATATTTCTGAAATTGTTTCTCTCAGTTCGAGCTCGTATTTTACATTTCATTAACTGCGAAAAGATGGGAGTGTTTTTTTTCCAAAAATAATATATGTTAGGAGATGGGAATGTTTATTTTATTCCGTATGAAGATGCAATATTTTTTTTTCTCGTTAGTGTTTTTATTAAATTTGATAGGATAATAATTATAGGGTTGTGTGGGACTTGTTTTGATTGGATACATTTGAACGAGGCATATTAATGAAGAATAAAGATTGATAAATTTAAAAAAATTCCTCTTTTAATTTGTAATTGAAGCGATCTAATGGAATTTTCAGTAATGATGAAAGAAAAATTTATTTACTTTAAATCCAAATCATCTTTAAAATTAATTATCATCTTGAATTTTTGAAATATACATTTAATACATGATATACATTTAATTTAGTATAATTTAGGATAAATAAAAAAAAAACCCGTCCAAAAGAAGCCATCAAAAGAAGCGATACCATGAAGATAAAAATTAAAAACAACTGCAAATAAATTATCACCCTCGACGCGTTAAAAAACTATTCATTTTCTATCCACCTTTTTACCGTTCTTTCCGCACGGCTGAAAAATTAACAGTAAACTAGTAGAATTGACTATGTCAAATACATTGTTCTTACCACATTCTATCCTTTTTTTTTTTTTGTCTTTTTCTTTTCACTGATTCAAGGTGGGGAAGGGATGAATCACTGCGACACAAGCTAGGCTCAAAGCTTCATTTATTTTCGCACAAACCTTCGTTTTCTCCCCAACTTTAATGGTGCTACTTGAGAAGAAAACTAGTTCAGAGATGGGTAATCTCTTTGCAAGTCTCTACCTTTAAGAAATATCGAACTGTCTCAAGTAGGATGAAATTGATGGATTGGATGGAAGAGCGTCACACTACTGAGGAAGAGGACATGTTTCGATACGGACAAGGAATGCCATTATGTGGAGGTTTTTAAGCGACGAGAACACATTTGCCAAATAACTTGGACACATTCGGATCGGTGCATTTTTTTGAAATTGTTTCTCGAAGTTCCAGCTTATATTTTACATTTCATTAACTGTGAAAAAGATGGGGAATGTTTATTTTCCAAAAATAATATCTGTTACGAGATGGGAATGTTTATTTTATTTCCGTATAAAGATGTAATATCTTTTTTTTTTTCGTTAATGTTTTGTGAAATTTTATAGGAAAATAATGATAGGGTTGTGTAGGACTTCTTTTGACTGGATACATTTGAACGAGGCATATTGATAAAAGAGTAAAGATTGATAAATAGAAAAGATTCTTTGTCATTTGAAATTGAAGCGGTCTAATGGAATTTTCATTAATGATGAAAGAAAATATATTTATGTTGAATCAACTCTTGTTTATAATTACTAATCATCTTGAATTTTTGCAATATACATTGAATTCATAATATACGTATAATAATACATAATATACATTTAATTGTGTATAGTTTAGGATTCTTCATGATATTCTTAAAAACGTTGAATTAAGTTAATTTTACTACTCTAATTCTTGTTTGTAAACGTTACAATAACAAAAAAATTATTTATAATTACAAATTCAAATAAAATAACTATTTAAATATAACTCTTAAATTTCATTTAAATTTTCTAAAAGTAAATTTTGCAAATGGAGAAGAAAGTTTATAAAGTAAACTGAAATAATCTTTGCCAACATAATAAATACGATTTTCTTGATTAATTTTCTTAAATTCTATTCAAAAATTTTATACTTTTTTTTTTATCTTTTCACTTCCTTTACTTAACAACACATCATGTCCCTCTCTCTAATACATCAATTAATTTTTGGAACAAAATCTACAGAATTTAATCAACTTGTTAATCAAAAAAAAAAAATCGCCATAAATATTAAAAAAAACCATCACCCGGCTAAAAAAGAAGCCATCAATTGCGATACGAAGAGGATAAAAATGAAAAACAACTGCAAATGAATTAATCACCCTGGTCGGGTTAAAAAACTATTCATTTTCTATCCACATTTTTTACCATTCTTTCGCACGGCTGAAAAATTAACAGCAAAAAGCTAGTAGAATTGACTATGCCAAAGACACTGTTTTTACCACATTCTATCTTTTTTTCCCTTCTTTTTCTTTTCACTGATACAAGGTGGGGAAGGGATGAATCACTGCGACGCAAGCTAGGCTCAAAGCTTCATTTATTTTCTCAGAAAGCTTCGTTTTCTCCCAACTTTAATGGTGCTACTTGAGGAAGAAAACTAATTCAGAGATGGGTAATGCCTTTGCAAGCCTCTACCTTTAAGAAATCTCGAGATCGTCTCAAGAGCTAGGATGAAATTGATGGATTGGATGGAAACAGCGTCACACTACTAAAGGAAGAAGACGTGTTGCGATACGGACAAGGAATGCCATTATGTGAAGGTTTTTAAGCGACGAAGAACACATTTGCCAAATAACTTGGATACATTCGGATCGGTGCATATTTTTTGAAATTGTTTCTCGCAGTTAAAGCTCGTATTTTACATTTCATTAACTGCGAAAAGATTTGGAGTGTTTATTTTCCAAAAATAATATATGTTAGGAGATGGGAATGTTTTTTTATTTCCGTATGAAGATGCAATATTTTTCTCGTTAGTGATTTTATTAAATTTGATAGGATAATAATTATAGGGTTGTATTGGACTTGTTTTGATTGGATACATTTGAACGAAACATATTGATGAAGAATAAAGATTGATAAATTAAAAAAAATTTTCTCTTTAATTTGTAATTGAAGCTATCTAATTGAATTTTCAGTAATGATGAAATAAAAATTTATTTACTTTTTAAATCAAATCTTCTTTAAAATTAATTATCATCTTGAATTTTTGAAATATACATTTAATACATGATATACATTTAATTTAGTATAATTTAGGATTCTTCATGGTATTATTAAAAATGTTAAGTTAATTGTACTACTCTAATTCTTGTTTTTGTACGTAAAAATAACAAAAGAAATTTACTTATATTTAGAAATTCAAATAAAATAATTATTTAAAACTAATTCTTACATTTCATTTAAATTTTCTAGAAAAAATATTGCAAATGAAGAAAAAAGTTTCAAAAAGCAGACTAAAATAATCTTTGCCAACATACTGAATATGGCTGGCTTGACAAATTATTCTTAAATTCTCAAAAATTTCATAGAATCTTTTTTTTCCTTCTCACTTCCTTTACTTAGCAACACATCACGTCACTCTCCTCTAATACATTAATTAATTTTTTCGAACAAAATCTACAGAATTTAATCGACTTGTTAATCAAAATAAAAAAAAATCGCCATAAATTAAAAAAAAAGCAAACAAAAAAAAACTCGGTCAAAAGAAGCTATCAATTGCGACACAAAGAAGATAAAAACGAAAAACAACTGCAAATGAATTATCACCCTGGTCACGTTAAAAAACTATTCATTTTCTATCCACCTTTTTACCGTTCTTTCCGCATGGCTGAAAATTTAACACCAAAAAGCTAGTAGAATTGACTATGCCAAAGACATTGTTCTTACACATTCTATCCTTTTTTTTTTTTCTTCTTTTTCTTTTCACTGATACAAGGTGGGGAAGGGATGAATCACTGCGACGCAAGCTAGGCTCAAAGCTTCATTTCTTTTCGCAGAAAGCTTCGTTTTTCTCCCCAACTTTAATGGTGCTACTTGAGAAAAAAACTAGTTCAGAGATGGGTAAACCCTTCGCAAGTCTCTACCTTTAAGAAATCCGAATCGTCTCAAGATCTAGGATGAAATTGATGGATTGGATGGAAAGAGCGTCACACTACTAAGGAAGACGACGTGTTGTTTTTACAGACAAGGAATGCCATTATGTGAAGGTTTTAAGCGACGAGAACACATTTGCCAAATAACTTGGACACATTCGGATCGGTGCATATTTCTGAAATTGTTCCTGGAAGTTTCAGCTTATATTTTACATTTCATTAACTGTGAAAAAGATGGGAGTGTTTATTTTCAAAAATAATATATGTTAGGAGATAGAATGTTTTGTTTATTTCCGTATAAAGATGTAATATCTTTTTTTCGTCAGTGTTTTTGTGAAATTTTATAGGAAAATAATGATAGGGTTGTGTAGGACTTCTTTTGAATGGATACATTTGAACGAGGCATATTGATAAAGAGTAAAGATTGATAAATAGAAAAATATTCTTTGTCATTTGATATTGAAGCCATCTAATGGAATTTTCATTAATGATGAAAAGAAAAAATATATTTATGTTGAATCCAACTCTTGTTTAAAATTACTAATCATCTTGAATTTTTGCAATATACATTTAATTCATAATATACGTATAATAATACATAATATACATTTAACTGATTATAGTTTAGGATTCTTCATGGTATTCTTAAAAACGTTGAATTAAGTTAATTTTACTATTCAAATTCTTGTTTGTAAACGTTACAATAACAAAAAAATTGTATTTATATTTACAAATTCAAATAAAATAAATATTTAAATATAACTCTTAAATTTCATTTAAATTTTCTAAAAGTAAATTTTGCAAATGAAGAAGAAAGTTTATAAAAGTAAACTGAAATAATCTTTGCCAACATAATAAATATTTTTTCTTGTTTAATTTTCTTAAATTCTTTTCAAGAATTTTTATCGAAACATTTTTTTATCTTTTCACTTCCTTTACTTAGCAACACATCATGTCCCTCTTCTCTAATACATCAATTAATTTTTTGGAACAAAATCTACAAATTTAATCAACTTGTTAATCAAAATAAAAAAAAAAAAATCGCCATAAATTTAAAAAAAAAAAAAAAAAAACCCCGGCCAAAAGAAGCCATCAATTGCGATACGATGAGGATAAAAATGAAAAAAAAAACTGCAAATGAATTAATCACCCTGGTCGCGTTAAAAATTATTCATTTTCTATCCACCTTTTACCATTCTTTCCGCGCGGCTGAAAAATTAACAGCAAAAGTTAGTAGAATTGACTATGCCAAAGACATTGTTCTTACCACATTCAACCTTTTTTTTTTTCTGTCTTTCTTTTTCACTGATACAAGGTGGGGGAAGGGATGAATCACTGCGACGCAAGCTAGGCTCAAAGCTTCATTTATTTTTCTAGAGAAGCTTCGTTTTCTCCCCAACACAATGGTGCTTCTTGGGGAAAACTAGTTCAGAGATGGGTAATCCCTTTTTGCAAGCCTCTACCTTTAAGAAATCTCGAATCGTCTCAAGATCTAGGATGAAATTGATGGATTGGATGGAAAGAGCGTCACACTACTAAGGAAGAAGAGCGTGTTGTTTTTACAGACAAGGAATGACATTATGTGAAGGTTTTTAAGCGACGAGAACACATTTGCCAAATAACTTGGACACATTCGGATCAGTGCATATTTCTGAAATTGTTTTTCTCGAAGTTCAGCTTATATTTTACATTTAATTAACTGAAAAGATGGGAATGTTTATTTTCCAAAAATAATATCTGTTAGGAGATGGGAATGTTTATTTTATTACCGTATAAAGATGTAATATCTTTTTTTCGATAGTGCTTTTGTGAAATTTATAGGAAAATAATGATAGGGTTGGTAGGACTTCTTTTGATTGGATACATTTGAACGAGGCATATTGATAAAAAAAGAGCAAAGATTGATGAATAAAAAAAGATTCTTTTGTCATTTGAAATTGAAGCGATCTAATGGAATTTTCATTAATGATGAAAGAAAAATTTATTTATGTTGAATCCAACTCTTGTTTATAATTACTAATCATCTTGAGTTTTGCAATATACATTGAATTCATAATATACGTATAATAATACATAATATACATTTAATTCTGTATAGTTTAGGATTCTTCATGATATTCTTAAAAACGTTGAATTAAGTTAATTTTACTACTCTAATTCTTGTTTTATAAACGTTACAATAACAAAAGAAATTTAATTATATTTACAAATTCAAATAAAATAAATATTTAAAAATATCTCTTAAATTTTATTTAAATTTTCTAAAAGTAAATTTCGCAAATGAAGAAAGTTTATAAAGTAAACTGAAATAATCTTTGCCAACATAATAAATACGATTTTCTTGATTAATTTTTCTTAAATTCTTTTCAAAGAATTTTTATAGAAACATTTTTATCTTTTCACTTCCTTTTTAGCAACACATCAAATCCTCTCCTCTAATACATCAATTAATTTTTTGGAACAAAATCTACAGAATTTAATCAACTTGTTAATCAAAATAAAAAAAAAAAAAAAAAATCGCCATAAATATTAAAAAAACATCACCCGGCCAAAAGAAGCCATCATTTGCGATACGAAAATGAAAAAAAATAAAAAAAAAAAAAAACTGCAAATGAATTTATCACCCTGGTCGTGTTAAAAAACTATTCATTTTCTATCCACCTTTTTACCGTTCTTTCCGCGCGGCTGAAAATTAACAGCAAAAAGCTAGTAGAATTGACTATGCCAAAAGACATTGTTCTTACCACATTCTATCTTTTTTTCTGTCTTTTTTTTTTTCACTGATAGAAGGTGGGGAAGGGATGAATCACTGCGACGCAAGCTAGGCTCGAAGCTTCATTTATTTTTAGCACAAACCTTCCTTTTCTCCCCAACTTTAATAGTGCTACTTGAGAAGAAAAACTAGTTCAGAGATGGGTAAACCCTTTGCAAGTCTCTACCTTTAAGAAATCTCGAATTGTCTCAAGAGCTAGGATGGGTGAAATTGATGGATTGGATGGAAACAGCGTCACACTACTAAGGAACAAGACGTGTTGTTGCGATACAGACAAAGGAAGGCCATTATGTGAAGGTTTTTAAGCGACGAGAACACATTTGCCAAATAACTTGGACACATTCGGATCGGTGCATATTTTTGAAATTGTTTCTCTGGAAGTTCGAGCTCGTATTTTACATTTCATTAACTGCGAAAAGATGGCAGTGTTTATTTTCCCAAAAATAATATGTGTTAGAAGATGGGAATGTTTATTTTATTTCCGTATAAAGATGTAATATCTTTTTTTTTTTCGTTAATGTTTTTGTGAAATTTTATAGGAAAATAATGATAGGGTTGTGTAGGACTTCTTTTGACTGGATACATTTGAACGAGGCATATTGATAAAGAGTAAAGATTGATAAATAGAAAAGATTCTTTGTGATTTGAAATTGAAGCGATCTAATGGAATTTTCATTAATGATGAAAGAAAAATATATTTATGTTGAATTCAACTCTTGTTTAAAATTACTAATCATCTTAAATTTTTTGCAATATACATTTAATTCATAATATACATTTAATTTAGTATAATTTAGGATTTTTCATGGTATTATTAAAAATGTTTAAGTTAATTGTAGTACTCTAATTCTTGTTTTTGAACGTAAAAATAACAAAAGAAATTGACTGATATTTAGAAATTCAAATAAAATAATTATTTAAAGCTAATTCTTACATTTCATTTAAATTTTCTAGAAGTAAATATTGCAAATGAAGAAAAAGTTTCAAAAGCAGACTAAAATAATCTTTGCCAACATGCTGAATATGGCTGGCTTGACAAAATTATTCTTAAATTCTCAAAAATTTCATAGAATCTTTTTTTTTCCTTTTCACTTCCTTTACTTAGCAACACATCATGTCACTCTCTTCTAATACATTAATCAATTCTTTGGAACAAAATCTACAGAATTTAATCAACTTGTTAATCAAAATAAAAAAAAATTGCCATAAATTAAAAAAAAAAAAAAAAAAAAAAACCCGGCCAAAAGCCATCAATTGTGATACCATGAAGATAAAAATTAAAAACAACTGCAAATAAATTATCACCCTCGACGCGTTAAAAAACTATTCATTTTCTATCCACCTTTTTACCGTTCTTTCCGCTCGGCTGAAAAATTAACAGTAAACTAGTAGAATTGACTATGTCAAATACATTGTTCTTACCGCATTCTATCCTTTTTTTTTTTGTCTTTCTTTTCACTGATACAAGGTGGGGAAGGGATGAATCACTGCGACGCAAGCTAGGCTCAAAGCTTCATTTATTTTTCAGAAAGCTTCGTTTTCTCCCCAACTTTAATGGTACTACTTGAGGAGAAAACTAGTTCAGAGATGGCTAATCCCTTTGCAAGCCTCTACCTTTAAGAAATCTCGAATCGTCTCAAGAGCCAGGATGAAATTGATGGATTGGATGGAAAGAGCGTCACACTACTAAAGAAGAAGACGTGTTGCGATACAGACAAGGAATGACATTATGTGAAGGTTTTTAAGCGACGAGAACACATTTGCCAAATAACTTGGACACATTCGGATCGGTGCATATTTTGGAAATTGTTTCTCGCAGTTCCAGCTCGTATTTTACATTTCATTAACTGCGAAAAAGATTGGAGTGTTTATTTTCCAAAAATAATATCTGTTAGGACATGGAAATGTTTATTTTATTTCCGTATGAAGAGCACTATTTTTTGTTTTCGTTAGTCTTTTTATGGAATTTTATACGATAATAATTATGGAGACTTCTTTTGACTGGATACGTTTGAACGAAGGAGGCTTTTATGTCGCGAAAAATTAAATTGCAGATAAGACTGAAAATGGAGACAATCGATTTAACAACTTGTATCTGCAAACTATAATGAAGGTAGAGCAAATATCATTAAAATCATCTTGATTCATGTGTCTTTACATGAGCATTTCCTTTTGAATTGTAATGATTTATTTAAAAGGACGAGTTTTAAGGAATTTATTTTCTGATTTTTTTAATAAATATTTGAGGTAAAATCTTGTATGTTTTTAGAATTGCATTTTTATCGTTTCAATATATATCTGTCTTAGGTAAATAAACGTAGCCAAAATAAAAAAGAATAAGATATACAAGATTTTATTATTTAGTTGTTTTATTACAAAATTTTATTATTTAGTTATTTATTGCAAAATTTTATTAATTAGTTATATATTACAAAAATTTTATTATTTACTTATTTATCAAAAAATTTTAATTATTTAGTTATTTATTCACAATTTTTTTTTACTTTTTTTCATATTGTCTTTATTCTCAAAAAATGCACACTAAATGTTAGATAGGAATTTTTTTTCAATTTTTTATTGTTTATTGTTTTGTATGCCTTTTTTGTCTTTTGTATGTTTTATTGTTTTGTAAATCTGTTCAAAACATTCTTAAATTTAATAGAATCTGAATCAGTTATTTTAAATAATTAATTTATTTAAGAAAAAGATATTACTAAATTTATATTTAATAAAAAGAAATACTTGTATTTTAAAAATATATGCAACTACTCGTATATGTGAAAAAGTTATTGTGTAACTAACTTTTAACAAAAAAAAAATAACTAACTTTCAAAACTTTTACTCTTATTTTTATAAAAGAGCAGATTAGAAGATTTAGATTTAGATTTAGAATTAACATTTTTGAGTATATTATTTTTAGTTTATTTTATTTTAAGAATAATTTGATGTAAAATATTTAAAAATCAAAATCTTATCGTAAGAAAAAATGTACAATTTCCCAGATTCTTGACAATTCATACATAGACTCACATTTAATTTATATTAATAATTTAATTCAATTTTTGTTTATTTATTTTTTTCTTATCTTTAATACAAGAGTATATTGAGGAAATAGGTATATCTGACCAAGAATAAACATTTTTTTTTTTCTGAAGGGTAAAATCCTTTATTTTAAATGAGATATTTATTTCAATATATTAAAATTTAGAAACTTTATATTAATATTATGGTTTTAAAATAAAATATGTAAAAAATATTTTATTTATTTTTGTTTGCTATCAAGACATATGAGATTAATTTTAAACACACAATAGCTGGAGAGTTAGATGTTTCTAAAAATATAATTCCTGTGATATCAATAACAACATTTGCACCCGTTTGACGTAAGAATTACAAGAAAGAACCAGCCACCTTAAAGACGAAAGAACGACCACCCATAATAAAACCGTGAGTGAAATATATTAGGACTCTCACCTCTCTAGCACCTTTTAAGAAAACTTCCTTTCAAATTGAAGCGACGTTTGAACAAAAGAGCATGGGGGCGGCAAACTGAAGATTAATGACCGAATGTAGCATTACGCTTCATTCAGCTGCAATGCCGCTTTCACTTTGTCTTCTTTCAATTACTCAATCCCTTGTTTCAATTTCCTCCGTACCCCCGCCCGATAACTGGCATCGAGTAGAAGCAAGTTTCTGAAAACTCGGCCCCCTTCAAGCTCAGGACTTGCTTGCTTAATGTGTACCCCCGACCAGCTGCTAACAATTGATCAAACAGGAACCCTAATATAGGACTTACGGCGCTGCTATATAAGTCCCAAAAACAAAAGTGCGAGAACATGAACTATTGTCAGTGATCCTCCTCACCAAACAACGCGGCAATTGGACGCATTTTTTCCCCCTCAAAAATCAATGTGCCATCATTTTAAATAGAGGGTTGAAGCGACAATCACTGTAGGAATGTTACTGAATAGGCGGATGCTAGAGCGGCGTATAAATCATGGCAACCATCTCAAGTTATGACACATCGGCGCAAGTGATTCTTTAACGACGCAAACAGACACCCGTTAATTTGATGACACAGTTGGCAGTTAATGTCGCAGTTATTATGGATTCCGTGTTAATCACGTTGTAATAAGTGCGGAGTTAATTGTTACGTGTAGCGAAACTGTGGACTATTGATCACGGGTCATTAAAACGCTTTGACATGACAGGGAAACCATAGCAAAGAGCCATTGTTGACATAAATATATTTTGCTTCCGTCCTAACTATTGCATGCAGTAGAGGGACTCATTTGCATTCTTTCAAAACTGGGATTTTTTTGTTAATTTATTACTTGTATCATTTTTAGAAAAACTAAATCTTTTTTTGAAGCATGGTGCCCTAAACGACTGAGATGAATAAGAAAGATAAATTGCTTAATTGGCTTTGTCGCATTAATTCAGTGTTTTTGATGATTCTCTCATTTTGATTTAATATAGAGCCACTATACCTATTTAAATCTCTGGTATGCAATTTGTTATCTGTAATAAATGGCATAATTACACATGTGTCAAAAATTATTAAAAATATGAAAAAGGAAACTTATTATAAGGCGTATTGTAAATCTTTCGCAAAATTAAAACTGTCTGTATAACAATATCTGTAATAAAACATAGAATTTTCAAACAATAATATTGAAGTTTATAAGTTGTATTTAAAAATTTATAACTTAAATAGATTAAAATTTTTAGAAAATTCGGAAAAAAAAAAGCATCAAGAAAGATTTTGCATTTATAATTCAGACTAAATATAGTCAACTGGTTAACTATTAGTCTATTGCTACTACATTACAGTTTAAATAAGTATAGCGCAATTAATATCCTTAAATATTATACAGACTTTCATGGTTATAGTTAATTGCGTTCTACTTGTATCACATTAATCTATGGAAATTAGATAACTCAAATGAAGAGTATATAATGAAATAGTTCATTTAATTTCTAGCGTCTGTTTCAAAATTTCCAGATTTAATGGAGTTTTGAATTATGAGAAAGGTAGTAGCTTAATTCCGTAAGTATGCAATGAGTTTGCGTCAGTAATTCTGGAAATCCTTTCCAGTCTTTTGGAAATTTAGAATTAATTTGATGATTTCAATCTCTTATATCAAGCGTTACTTTCTATTCTATTAGCGTTTCTACAAAATAATTAGTAAATAAATTAGTTAATTTACTGAAAATACTAAATGACATTTTTAAAATTCATAGTTTGAATGAGAAATTTAAAAACAGTAAAAAAAAATATGACAATGAATATTGTTATTAAAACGTTTAATAAAATCAACAAAACGCTTATAGTGTTGATAAATTTTCTTCTCGTGGAATATAATATAGAAGTTGCCAATATTGATTACAAAGTTACCACCATTTGTTTTGGTTCTGTTGCATGGTGAACACTCATCCTCTAACTTTATCACCTACTATCACGCGAATAACAATGTATCCAATCTCAAAAGGCTAAGAAACGACTTTCTTTAATCGTTAGAATAATATCGATCCCTATAATGCGATGATTTTAAACTAAACGAAGTACTTGAAAGAAAAGCGCTTTTCATAGCTAAAATGCTGGCTACCCATCTAACTCTCTCCTTTTCAGTACAAGATTACATTCCCATCTTTCCCGTTGTGGACGTAAAGTATTTGAGCTAAGTTGAAAAGCTGGTGTCGACACGGTTTCCCCATTAACGCAAACGAGTATCAACAAAAACGCATTAAAAGCCATTAGTTCAATCGCCGTGAGAAGGTACACTTAATATGAAGAAGGCCATGAAAATTCTTCCACCAGCCATCTCAGGTACTCCTGAACAAAGTTCAAATAAAAACAGAAGGTTTCCGATGGGTTAAAGCAAGAAAAAAAGATGTACCCTGCAACATAGTGAAAAATTAGCATATCCAATATACTAACCGAAAGAACACACCGGAATTAGACATTGTGTTAAAACTAGATGAGTGATTGCGAACTTGGAGAAATCGTCAAAGACTTGAACTTTTGACTTAGTGCTACATTTATTTCTTTGTTAAAAGTATAATTAAATTGATAGTTAGATTTCAAAAGGCAAGTCAAAATGTATCATGCTTTTAAAAGTCATGTACAATGCCTTCTGCTTATTATAGAAGAATACGCTGTATTGAACATGTAATTTTAAAAATTAAAATTCACATGATTGAAATGTGAGAACAATCCAGATTATAAGA
This sequence comes from Caerostris extrusa, assembly GCA_021605095.1. NCBI lineage: Eukaryota > Metazoa > Arthropoda > Arachnida > Araneae > Araneidae > Caerostris > Caerostris extrusa. The sequence continues at coordinate 41,824 of BPLR01010853.1, forward strand.
ATAGTTAAACACATTTATTTTCTTTTTTTAAAGTTACTCTGAGTTATGATAACCGTTAATGATACCCTACATAAATAATATTTAAATAAACACAAATGGTTTTAAATCATACATTCGACTTTTATTAAGTAAAAGAAATTTTATTTTTATCATAAAAAGTAAAATATAAATAAAATTATTTATTCCTCCCTCATATCAGGATTTTAGTGTTGTATTTTCAGAGAAATAGCGTTTTCTTTAATAAATGTATTTTTCCAGTGTCACATTTGAAATTAAATATAAATTAAGAACTTATTACTTCTTAAAACTGTTTAATTCCTGCATCACAGTTCAATATTAAGCCAATTTTTACTTTTGGTCCTTTATTTCCGGAGTTACTGTAGAGATATTAATAAAATCCGGTATGAAAAAATATTAGTGTAGTAAAAGAAAAAACTCACCGTTTATGATACATGATGATGATACCGCGCGATCGTTAATACGGCTTTTCGGTGCCGGAAATTCTAAAATAGAGTTTGCAATATCGGTCCAAAAATGGGTTAATGGGGAAGCATAGTCCTCTTTTACTGCTTTTGACAATGTACATGATACAGTGATACAACTTTTAACAACGTGAATTTATACTGGAAATCAGGCAGTTCATGGATGTCTGGGGGGATGTCTGTCCTACTCTATTCATGGATGTTTATCCTACTCCTCCAGCAAAGTAGATTTCAGACCCTGGATTGTTCTCAGAGGTGGAAGGCGAACTGCAATAGCCCTCCCTAGATACCTTCCCGCACCAAATATACGTTTTACTGTTTAAATCTCGATATCTGGTTAGCCAACCCCTTTGGAGAATATCCTAATTATGAGGTATGAATTTCAATATCCTTGAAATTTGCTAAATTAATCTCGTCCTAAATTTCCTTTGTACAGACGTTTTGCCACAAATTGAGAAAAAGCATCTTCTGTTTTCATTAAATTCAGCTGAACCCTTAAATTTATAGATTTGTTTCATAGTATTCTTTAAACAAACCTGCAAAATAAGCTCTGTCATTTTGAAAATCCATCAAGTTAGTTCGCAAAGCATCATCTTTCTTTTTTTGAGAAATCTACCATGGAGCTGAAAAGATTATAAAACAAATTCAAGCAGGCACCTTATGATATCTCACGAAATTTTTTGTATGCTGCAATTTTGTATGAATTCTGCATCGCATTCAATACACAGTTGTCTAAACCAATCTGTCATACAATAAAATGATTCTGATTAGTTGATTGTTTTAATAATATAATCTAATAATCTTATCGCACGATACAAAAACATTTTATTTATGAAGCCTGTGTGTAAGTTATGCCACCTTTCCCTAATCTAAGAGCTAACCATTAAAAAACAAGTTCAACATCAAATAAAAACTCAAAAAAGAATATTCCAATGATTACGCCACCAGAAAAAAAAAGTAAGATTACGACGTCAAAAAGAAAGAATTGCCTGTGGAAGAAAGGCAATAACAGGTAGTTAAAAGGAGAAATGCAATAGAGGCATAGGCCAATTGTGTTTATTATTTGAATATAAGTCAGTTATAGAACCGTCCTGTCCTAAGACATCCGGTACCTCAGACCGGGGTTGCGACAGCAATCCCGAACTGTACAAGCCTAACCGAGAAACAATAAGCTCATGGGTAAAACTCTTAAACCCGCGGGAAAAAACAAAAGAATTTTTATTTGAATATAAAAATAACTGGAGCAGAGGTCGATTGTTTAATGATAATTTGTTTATTGAATGGCTATTGATAATTTTAAATTAATATAATTTGTGCACAATTTATAAATAACTTTTTGTATTATATTACCCGGATGTCATAATTTGGATGTTACACTTATTTATAGTAATTGCATGCACACATTCTTGCTAATGTATGCTGGACTTACGGACAATGCACGACACGTTTTTACAAATAGGTACTTGTTAAGACTTATCAGTGTACTTGATCACCAGTAGGTTATAATTTGCACCTGAAAAAAATGTTTAACAACAGCCTAAACAAGTACGTATAATTTTTCTAAATTTCTTATATCCTTTGCCTTCTTTTGTACTTTTACATGCCTATTATTTTAATTAAATGGCCTCCAAATGTCCCCAAGGTTATTACCGCTCCCTCTGACCCACACTTTGGAAACTAGTGCTCTATATGCGCCACACGCACATATACGCTTTCATATTCGAAACCAGAGATTTTTATCTTCGTTTGCAAAGATTTTTTGTTACTTTCGTTCTGTACTTTTAGGAAAATTGACGAAGTATGCAAATTTTGTTATTTTGAACACCTAAATTTTTGTGACCCTAAATTTGTAAATTATTTCTTAAGGTAATTTTAAATGAATTTTCAAATTTACTTCTTCTTATCTCCAAGCTCTTAAAATGTTCCTCTCATTACCTTCCCACGAAAAAAAAAAAAAAAAAAAGAATTATTGTTCATGTACAATATTGAATCCTTCATTGAGGCTTGCGATTTATTTGAAGCCATTCTGCTCTATCTTTTTAACTAATGTCTTTTTGTATAAAATAACTATTTAGTGTAAGCTGTTGGTCTTTAAAAGAAACTGATGAAAACATATTTAGAGAAATTATTCTCTGAATGCGTATTCGTCAGCTCATTTTAGGAAAGCACTTCTCAGTACTATTTCTATGAAACATATTTTTAATTATTGGTTAAAAAATAACTAATAATAAACTAATATGTTAATAAAATTGAGTATTTTTGTAATCAACAAAGCAATATAGTATATAAATTTTGGTTTCGTTATTACTGCAACATCTTATTTATACTAGGCTATTTTTACTTAATATACAGTATAAAAAATATCAAATGAATTACTTGGTTAATAAATAAGTAGAATCGTTCATGCATTCAGAATTTTAACTTTTAAAGTACATTTTTAGCTCTTTTAAGAAATTAAATTTACAATTTTTTTCTAATAAATCGAATATAATAATAATTCATTAAAAATAGCAAAATTATCATGCAGATTAATCTATCTTAAAATGAAGATATATATAATGTTCCTATTTTAATGAAATACATTAACATTAAGAAAACAGTTTTGCATCAGATTTTAGTTAACGACTAAATTTGTTAAAAATTTCAAAACCAACATTAAAAAATATTCCTGTGGTAGTTGTGATGATTATTAAATCAGAAAGACCCAAAAAATATATATCTTGAAGGAATTAATTTAAAAGATATGTTATCATTGAAGCCAATTTATTTTTAGAACACATACTTTTATCTGAAAGTTCAAACCTTGAAAAACCGGAAAAAAAAAAACTTAATTAATGGCTTAAGTAGTCTTACTGAAAATGAATCGATCTAAAAGTGATATATGAACTCAACTTACTAAACTCGACTTGTAAAAAGTTGAAAAAGCAAAGAAGAATTGTTGAAGGGACACGTTTTAACCACGAATGTCAATATAAGTATCATGGACAGTTTCTTTTCTCTCTTATCCGATCTAGTTTTACCTTTTTTTTTTCACTTCAAAATGATAAGCCAAGAAAATAAATATTGCTTTATTTATGTAGAAATGGAAGTGAAATCATTTATCACTACTCCTAAGCAAATGAAATACTTTCCTATAATTCATTTCCTTTAAAATTACATGGAAGTATACATGATGTCAGCTCAGTCATATTGGGGCAAAACTATGAAGGTGATATATTTATTTACTTTTCTACATATTCATATGTGTTAGTAAGATAATTAAATTTTTTCGTCCATGGTCTAGATCAGGGGTCTCCAAACCTTTCAGTCTAAGGACCACATTGAATACTCCTCCAAGTCCCAAGGACCAACATGTAGCTAACTTATTATACCACCATACTGTAGTTTTGAATTACGTACATATTTTCATTTTGGAACTAGCAAGCGGTATCTACGTTGCTGGAATCTTTTGTTGAGGTATTTAAGTTCGTAATTTCGGTTGGTACTTAAGTGGAAGTGTTTAAGACGTATCATTGCTGCGGATATGCCATCTTGGGCTACAGTAGCACATCCCTATCTTCTGAGGAGCGGCGGAATTACGCAAAAACGCTAATTATGCTTGGCTAATCGAAGTAAGCAACACCATTTTGTAGAGAGTAGCAGAGTTAAAGTAGAGCTGTAAATTTCCATTGACAACTGCAAGCAATCGTCAGTGGAAAGTTACATCCACATGAATCTTATTAATCATAAATATAATGTTTAATTTCATTATGTGATTTACCTATGTACGTCACTTATTGTAAGATTCTAGGTTAAATTTCATCTTATTGATTACAGGTGAAATGATGAACTTTATTATGTACGTCTGTTATTGTGTTTCTTAATGTGTCGTCACATAAAAACATCTGATAATTATTTTGTATGATTTACTTGCATTGTAAATTTTATATTTTACAATGTAATCACAATAATCTCCGGAGGGCCGGATTGATGGTGCTTGCTGGACAGTGTTGGCCCGCGGGGGGCTGTAGTTTGAAGACTTCGCTTGGACAGCCGCTACATTAGATTTGAATTAATTTAAAATTTTCCTTGTGTAGGAAACAGTGTACCAATGCGATATAGATATTTGAAAAACGATGAAACAATTAATTAAAGACATTCAATAGTCAAAACATATGCGATAGTAAATGGTTAAATAAATAATCTTAATAAAGTTAAAAAGGAGTTTAAATATAATTGTTATTTTGTTCAAATCTTAAGAGTGATTCATGATTTGCTAATTATAATTATTAAGTAACACTAATCTTTCATGCAACTTATTGTAGTAAATTTTCGATTTAATATGTACATGAAAATTTTGTCATTATATAACTAATGCAGTTAGCTGTTTTAATCCTTTGGTAAATTTGATTTTTACTTAAATTTTTAAGGAAAAAAAGAACTGAGATCAAATTAATTTAAAATTATCTCTATGAAGAAAATAGTGCACGAATGTGATATAAATATTTGAGAAAGATGAAGCATAATTTACGCGAGGTACTTAAAACTACTAATATTCATTGATAGTAAATAATGAAATAAGTATTGAAAGAAAATTTTCTATATTTAATAATTTTACAAATCGTTCAAAAATGTAAAAAGACTTTCCAAAATAAATATGTGTTTTTCATTGATTATTTTAGAATAGCTGCATGAAAATAAAAACAGTTTATTTTTAAAAAAAATTATTTTTAAGTACTTTTCATTTTATACAAATACCCTTGACAAATTTGATATTTTCACCTTTTCATTGTGTTTAAAAAATATTACAAATAGGCAGCTACTACCATTTAGAAATTTTATGTGATTTTTAAGAATAAAAATTTAATGCTACATGATGCTAAACTCTAAGTACTTTGAGTAGGTTGTCTGGTGCTTTATTTTCTATTATATGTGCACTATAAGATTTATCTAATTTAATCTTTCCTACTAAAATGCAAACTTAATAATTAAGAAAATAGAGATTACAAACTGCCACATTTACTGTCCCAAACTATGTATTTATGGCATACCACGATGGAAATTAGTACACAACATCTAATTTAAAATGTCTTATGAACTAAATATATTAACGACAAAATACCATAATGCACTACAACACGCGCAAATATAATGTTTCGCGACTTTAAATTCGCTTTGTTTTAGGAACATGGCAATTTTCACGACTTCTGTAGAATTAGTAACGTGTCTGGGTTGACAATGCGGAACTCTTGATAATTTCGTTTGAACTATGCCGCGCTTCGTTCAAACTCTCCGTTAGCTTAGCAGGCGATGTATATAATATGAATATTCCATTTGCAGACTTTATCTTGCGCCGCAAGCAATTCATTGCGCAGTGGAGGAGAGGGCCCACACATCCTTAAGATGCAGATCCTGGTCATTAGGATTCACTGCAATGAACACAAGCTGGTGTTTGGCAGGATTAAAACAATTGCCACCAAGGCTAATTAACTGTACTGTAAGGAATTGCAGTTCCAAAACGACTTCACTAATGCATGGCCTTACTATGTCCCTAATGTAAGGTCCTTAATTTCCAAACTTTGCTTCTGAGAAGTAAATCAGAAGCAGCGGCGATAAATATAACTGTGCAGGGAACACTGGGTATAAATATTTACTAAGCGTGTTTTGATTAGAATTTCCTCAATCGAGGTATGCGAGCAAACAAGGGCTTTTCAGAACATTCTTTATCGTGGATTTCATATTGATTAAATTTTGGTAGCAGAGGATTCGATAAAGTGAAATTTAGTTCGATAAAATTAATTACGTTATTTGCAAAGTTTAATGAAATATTAACTTTGAGGTATTTTTACAATATTTGTAATTTGTGAAGTAAATATTGGTGTAGTGAGAGCATTTAGTGATTATGGGTTTGAAATTAGATGGACATTCAGTCCATATATCGATCCAATAAAATTGAAAAAAAAAATGAAGGCATTCAAAATTCGTAGAATTAAATAACAATAAAATATAACAACAGATTTCAGTATATGAATTATATTAGTTATTATTCTAAAGTTATTTTATATTTTAATGGCTCTCCTTAACTTCAGTTTTTATTTTTCAACTTGTTTTAAATTGTGTCCAAATCTGCAACATTATTTACATACATTGTCTTCTAAAATTGAGTGTATATTCCTTTGTATGTAAAAAAATCATTTCAATATGAAATAAAAAAAATATATAATATATATAAAAATATTATATATTCAATATTAAAAATAATCATTTAATTATGAAAATAGCAAAATTTCCATAATGAAGGTAAGTTATGATATTTTATTCATACTTCCCTCAAGAATAAAAAACGTAGTTATTTCAATTTATATATAGTAGACATAGAAAAGAAACGTGAAAAAATTGAGTTCAAGTAAAACAAAAATTGCAGTTTTCTTTTATCATAAATTTAAAAAAAAAAATCGCAGAATAACTATTCTGTAACAAATGCATTACCTTACGATTGCTTCCATTTGTTATGACATCGAATATATTAAGTTTTAATAAATTGTTATCGAATCTATAATGTTTTTCAGCTAAAATGTTTTTTTTTCTTGTTATGTTGTGTTTGTCTTAAATGAAGTCATGTCTGTGTGCAATATTTTAGAGATAGGTGGTCAAATTCTCATTATTATTTAGATAATAAGGCAGTGGTGGCGTTTTTATTACAAAATATATATGTTTCTTATCATATAAGATGTATATTTCTTATCATATAAGATATATGTTTCTTATGATATAAGATATATATTTCTTGTTGTATAAGTTATATGTATGAAATCGTTATTTTGCTGAAATATTATTTTCCGATTTATAAATTATTTAGTAACTCTGCCTTTCAAATTTCTTTTCGATAAATCAATATTTGCCATCTTGTTAAAGGTGCTATCCTTAGTTAATTTTTACCACAGTTATTGATAACATGCACCTTAAAATTGTGATTGAACCTTACAAACATATAACAGCATTTTTGTTTTATGCCAAATCATACTACGTTTGTCACTCCCTAAAACAGTGAACTCCCTAGTTAAAAAAGGAAAGTACAGAATATATGTACATAGAAAGGGTGCTTTTAAGTAACAATGAGAGAATTTATTAATAAATATGATACAAATAATAAATTCGTAAATGATAAGCAATAAATCTCTAATCATAGCTAAATCTCACAGAAAAATAAAATTATCAAGTAACAAATTTATTTATCTACTTTTTTATGATTATAAATAACATTAATGATTTTAGTTTTAGTTTTCTTTAGTTTTCATATATTACAAAAAAAAAATTCTTTTCTATTCCAGTATATGCAAATGAGGTCAAAAAAATAAAAAAAATTACGAAATTTAATAAAACACGTAAGAAAATATCTGAAAAATTTTTCTTCGGTGTTTACATAGATAGCATGAGGTCATCGCTCATAAGGAGCACAGAGAATTCTTTAAATACTTTTTATCATACACTTATTAGTTTGTACATATTTCGCCTCTTTTTAGCAAAACAAAAATTTTTTTTATCACTTAGAAAACTCTATTCAAACTTATGAAATTGTTTTAGTTTTAAGTGAAACCAGCATTAAGTCCAATATTCCATCAAGAAGTAATCAGCTTCATTCAATTTAAAATAAATACAGACATTTCAAACAATTTTAGCTGATTTATTTCATAACATCATTTATTTCTGAAAATAAACTGCAAAAGACTATTTGGAATTAATTACTAATGTCAAATAGAACATAATTAACCAAACTCCAGAAAAATAATTCTTTGTATCTTTAAATTCTCGAGCTAAAAATTTTTACATTTTCCTCTCTCCCCCCTCTTTATAAAATTATTATACAAGTAACAGTGAAAATTTAGATTTACAAATTGCTTACTGTTAGAATTGATTTTGCCAAGAATTTATAAATCTATCAATAAAAAGTTTTTCAAAATGCATTAAAATAAAATAAAATTGTCAAAGTTATTAGTTAAATATTTTGCTAATGGAAAGACCTAACAAAATGAACTGATTCTAATAAAAATAAAATAAAATTCAAAGAAACTAATAATAAATATTTTCAATTGCAATTTTGTGTCAGCTGCACATTTCAGAACACAAAACAGATTCATTTGAATAAAAAGAATCACCACAAAGAAAGTGACATTTTTTATTGAAATTACCGTACCTAAAAACATACTGCAGGCGATGTATGCATTAATATGTTTGTGTAAGGAGTAATAATATTCCTAATCTTATAAAACAATTCATTCTGCTAGGCAATCTTCAAGTGTTATTCCGAACCTGTGGTATTTTTGCTCCCCCAAATTTGGTGTCCTACCATGTTCCTTATATGCTGAATTGGCTTAAGTAAAGAACTAAGCAAGGAAGTGTGTCGAAAGCTCAGCATCAGTCCAGAAATGATGCCTGGCAATATCTTGTTGAGACATAGCCCAAAGACGAAGTGTCATGAAGGATAATGGTAATTAGGGCTACTGTTGTAATAATGACCCTCTACTCCATCACACCTGTGGCAATGAATGTGAGCTTCTGAAAAATAACAAAGGTTGATTGGGATTGCTGACACCAGCACCTCCACACATGAATCAGACGCTCCGAGACTGAAGCATGATTCATCGTTGAACACAATGTGGGGCCAGTAGGTTAAAATGCCAAGATGATCGGCAACGATAATACTCCATATGGCTGTATGCAAGTATGGTTAAAGGTAGACGTATTAGAAGTGGTTGTCAAATTCAGTAAAAAGCCTTGAGATGATAGAAGCTACCATGGATTGTATGGAAGAAGCTGGACGAAATGAGTTAGTGAACAATTTTTTGTAGTTAGTGCAATTTGGACCTATTACATCAATCATTTGATATCTCCTCGCCTTCATGCATTTTTGCTACTGAGAGTCTTCATTCTGCCTTGCATCAAACAATTCTGTCAGTACCTTCCACATAGCAGTATCTGTACTTTGCAAAAATCAACTTATTGTTCCCTGTGACTAGCCAGCTTCACGCATCAAGACTCTACTGAATCGTTGAAATCGTCAAACTGGCAATAGGTCTTCGATAACATGCATGAGTTTTTGTAAAGCAGACAGGAGAAATGATAAAACACACTTGTTACTTATTTTACACGATGATAACTGAGCAGTATGAATGCCTGTTATGACCTTAATTAGCACTCATTTGTCGTGAAAATTTAATCATTTGCTAATTGATATGAAGGAATCTATACGTAAAAGTGTATAATTAAAAAAATTTTCCTATTACTGTTTTTTTATTATTGGACTAAATAAATATTGTTATTTCATTTTATATTAAATATACACTTCAGTTAACTCAATTTATAATTTTTTTACATACATATTCGTAAAATTATTTAATACGATAAATTTTAATATTATCCAAAATTTCAAAAATATAATCGATTGCTTTAAAAACTAGATTTGTAGTGCATTGTCTGAAAATAGTTTTTATTTTAATTTTTAACTGTCTAGACAGTAAAAAAAAATCAATTGGATTTGAAGTGATCGAATTCTTTTTATAATTTTTCAGTTATCGATTTCTTGGTATCAAACTTTCGGTCCTCTCTTTTTATAATATCTAAGGATATCGATTACTTCAATTGAATTGTTTTTTTTTTTAAACAAAATCTTGTTCATTTTAAACGATATAATTTCGATAAACGATTTTATTTAGTCAAAAGAAAAGCTTATTTTTCATTAAATATCTACAATATTTCTTTGGATATGTGGGTTTTAAGTATCACAAAAGTAAAATTGTTCAAACTTTTGGAAACAAATCATTAGAACAATATATAAAATTTTAGCACAATGTATTATTTTTGCATTAATATCAATTACTTCACTTTTATAGAAACTTATATAAGACTTTATTAAATATATATGACAAGAGTGATACGCCCAATGTCCTATATGTGGACCGATATTATAATGGATACCGCCCAAATGTAAGTTTTAACTGACTATGAATGTTATATATATTTGTAACAATTTTATATATTTTTCGAGATTATTGTTACATAAAACTATGTTTTAAAACAAGAGAAAAAAGGCTGCAAGAAGGTACTATCTCAATGATATTATAGATAAGTTAGATGCATATTTATAGGGAATGAAATGATTAAATATTTAGAAGAATGGAATGCTTTATTCATGAAATACACTTACTTATATGGAATCAATCAATAAGACATTGATCCACCTCTAGCCTTTATGCGAACTTTTTATCCAACTTTGCAATGACTTGTGGTTTGGTTTATCGCTGTACGGTCATTTTGTGCACACTTTGGGCTAATTAAACACGGACCTACAGCTTAACGTGGATTCGAACAATTAACAAATATCCATACCACTGCCAGGATTCGGACCTGAAGCCCGTGGTACCAAAGGGCAGAGCGCTAGCCAATTGGTTATCAGGCCGTTTGACTTATGGGTAGGTGGATGTCCACCTATGAAATTTCTTGTTAGTCTCACCAATTGACAAGCTATATCAATGAGACATTGGGACGGTTGGAAGCGCCTGCTTATCATATTTGAAGCATGCTCTGTTGAGACAAAATACCGGGAAACATAAAGGACAACATAATGAGACGTAAGGATATCGTTGGCAAACCGGAATTCTGTAAATGTGTCAAGTATGACAATAAAAAAAGTCCTGCTATCAAATAAATTGGCACCCTGACAATAACATGCGGTTATCGAGCTGTATGCTGTTGTATGAGCCGTTTTTGCAAACCCCTCTGTCTTCAAGTACTAACGTCTATCTAACTCAACTGCTTCCTTCTTGGCTCTTTGTTCTATCATGAATGACAGCATTACTACTACCCAACCGTTATACGATCCTTGGATTTTTTTCTACCCTGCTTAACTTACCCCAAATGCATGCCTTTTTTTCAAATTAAGCTGCTATTATGTGAGAATCTATATGTAAACCATCAGTGACAACGCATGATCTATGTGATCCCCTGGTGAGCATTGGGGGAGGTTTAATTTGCTGGCGGCTTTGTTGTGACACTGTTTCAAAAAACGAGGAGTCTCGATGGCGTTTGTGATATTCAGCATCTTGTCTCGTTAGTCGGACTACCTGATTGGAGTTTTCGGGTTTCTCCCATACGATACACGAAAACGAGGTAGTTCCCCTAAAATTGCTCCCGTAAGCACTTCTTCAGCGTCATGGAGCGAAGTCAGGCTTTTGCCCACTGGTGCTTCATCAGAACAGAGGCTTTTCCTATCTGAGACCACACGGGTTCTTAAACTTGGTCTAGATGTTGCTATCTACCAAGTGGGATAAGAAAAAAATATATATATATATATATATAAATCATTAACGCAAAAGTGAGTGAACGCAATCAAATTAAAATTACAGTTAAGCTGTAGCACTGGAATATTCTTTTACACTCCATCCTGATGGAATATTCTATAGCTTCAGTTATTTAATTATTGAAACCAAAACCTAATCATTTCCATGTTAAATCAATAATAATTGCATACGAAATTTATTTGTAACCCTATTCTTCTTCTTTTTTATGTTTTTAATTGTGCATTTAATTAATGAATTTTCGCATTAAGTTTACATTAATGTAGTTTTTATTTTATTTGAGCATCTATCATTGTTAAAGTATTCCTTAATTTAATGATTAAAACTTCTTCTGCTTAGCGATAAAAAATATATAAAAATAATTGCTAAAGTAGTCCTATGATCAAATGAGTATGAGTATTTTAATGATCAAAACTTCTTGAACTGCTTAGCGACAAAGAATATAAAAAATAATTATTTAAATATATTTTTAAATAAAGCAAGCAAAACATCAAACATTTTTGGCTACAGCCTTTTAGATGTCTGTTATTTTACATCGTACATATTTATTAACTTTTAAGCTGAAAACTACCGTTAGAATATGTTAGAGTGTCGATGTTCATCGAAAAATTCCTTGTCAGCAAATGCATCTAGAAAAATTTGCAAAAAAAAAAAAAAAAAGAAATGTAAGCAAAAAATTAACATTTATTTGGCTACAGCTTTTTGTTATTTTACATCGTCCATATTTATCAACTTTTTAATTGAAAACTAACGTTAGAATATGTTGGGATGTCTATTGAACAATTCTTTGTCACCAAATGCACCTCGAAAAACATGCATCAAATGTGCATACATTTTTGTGCATTTACTAACTTAGATTTTTTCTGTTGAACTTCGATTCTAAAATGCCTCATTATTTATTGATTCATATATGAAATATATCTTTATAGGTTTTTGTATATGTTGAATAAAAGAAATTGGTGGTTTTTTCACATATTTGATCATTTATTAGGTTGACAGCAGGGATTAGAAAGGCTTGAAGATGGCGTGTTGGTTCCGAACTAAGTGAGCTGAATTCAGACCCCATTAGTTGAAAACTGAAAAAGCTTCTGTTCTATGCCAGGGATTGTCACGAAATATCCGTGGATCTAAATCCTCCCTTTGGAATGAAAGGGAAGTATAGCAGGGTGTAAGGCTCAGATGCCAACTTCAGAGCTTATCGTTCAAATCGCGGACGCAAATTACGCGTGTAGTACATACGTCCAACAAAGGTGCATCCTGAATAACGCTGTATCTTCTACACATCATAAGTACAAAATTTCATTTAAAATTATTTATTATTTTCTGTATAGTTAAGCATTCAAAATTAGAATGTATTTTTAATTTACTAATTGTAATATTTTAATCGTTTATGAATAAGTTGTAAAAGGCAATGTAAGTGGCAAATAATGTTTATTTCATTACAATTTTAAAAGTAAAAAAATAACCAAGACCAAAAATAGCTTATTTTGAATTAAACTTTTACTAAACTTGTAAGGAATTTGCAATCCAAGTAAATGCTTACGATTATCAACAACACGTAAATGTTATGACTTCAGTTAAGATGAATAATTAGAGATGGAAATTTTTAATCAAACTGTTAATAATAAGCAATATATATATATATATATATATATATATATGTATGTGTGAGAATAATAGTAATAATAATTTCACTATACTGTTTACAAATTTTAGATGAGGAGATGTATATTTAGATATGCCAGATTCTATAAAATATTGTTAATAAAATTTATTAAATAAAAAAATATTCAAATACTTTTAAAGAAGAAATATTTTATTCAGGTGAAATTATGTTTTAATGCCACTCCCAAATTTGAGTATATATAAAAAATAATCAATCTACAATGTAGAAATCAATACACATATGTATGTATATACATATATATGACTTCATAACTCACACTTACAACTTACAGTGGCTAATTATACATGGTCACACAACCTTCTGTCAACAAAAGAAGTGAAATCGACATGCAAACGATCAACAAAAAATTGAATTGTCCCTTTTCGTATGCCTAAGGATACATAAGGATTTTTTTCTTAAATATTTTGATTTTCTTCTCTTCTACAAGTTCATGTTGTGATTCTAATGAAGCTTATTTTCCAACTTATTTTAATGTGACATCATACTTTTCTTGTTTTTTCAGGAAAATTACACTTAGGTTCTTCTTGTAAACTACTCAAACATTGTTTTTAAAAACTAATTCTAAATAAAAATTTAATAATTAATAAAGATATTTACTTTTAATCTATTGTGTTATAGGATAAAAAAGTTAATTAATTATATTGTATAAATTAATAAACCTTTCACTTGTAATTAAATTGAAACCTTTCGTGTTGCGGAAACTAATTAATTCAATGCGCTAAATAATTAATTCAAAATCAAAAGTTGTTTATCAGCTTTTGCATATATGCAAATTTCAATAATGCTTAAATAATTCTTTGGGAACAAAAATGCAATTAATTCTTTAAGGGGAAACAAAAATGTAAAAAAAACCTTTGTAAGTCAATTTTATTTAAGTTGAGTTTAAACAATATAACGTTTCAGACTTCCAGTATGTTATTTTAATGAATACAAATAAATATATCTTGGGACTATAAGATGTACTTAAAATAATTAATATTCAAGGGACTGTTTGAAAATTTACCATATGCAGAAAAGAAGTTAAGGAAGCGTCTGAAAAAAAATGTTTTTCAATAAAGCATAGACTTAAGAATATAAAGAAAATAATATGTCAGTATAATTTCTAATCTAACTATTTATAATGCAAATTAATATTAGTTTAATTATTATGTTTAATTAAATCTTAATAAAATGACTTAATATATGCTTTTTCTTTGCTATAATTTTCATTTTCGCAAAAAAATCTGTAGAATAAACTTTCAGAAAAAAGATTGTTCATGTATTTTGATTTTGGAATGCTTTTTTGTGCATTTAAATAATTCAAGATAGCGACTTTTGTTCGTAAAATTAATATTTATGCAATTGTTATTTTAAATATACTAGGTGTCTAGGTCATGAATACCAGATGTCTAGGGTCAAGGAATAATCAA
>BPLR01010854.1:0-75909 GCA_021605095.1 Caerostris extrusa
AAATACTGCACCTTTTGCAATTGTAAAAATACTTTGGTAATGCACAAACTTATTTACACATAAATGAGTTCAATAATAGTCATTAAATTTATTTCACAAACTTACTACATCTAATAGTAAAGATCGTAATTCATGAAATTGTGGCAAAGAGTCAGGAGTCGGGATTCCGTATGAAAAATTCGACTCAGGAGTCTTGAACTTTTTGGCCGACTCCCCAAATCAAGTCGCACTTAGACTTAAACATTTGTCCAAGCATTTTCGTTTATTAACACACGGTGCAATTTGAACTTGGAAAACAAGTCCATTATCTATCATATGAACCAGCATCCAGTCTTTTTCGGAACATAGAAAATCAGGCCGGACGGGAATTCTACTCCCCTGAAAGTCAAAACACAAATCATGTGGTTTGATTCCTATCCAATCTGCAACCAAATCGATTTGATGCAGATTGGAGTAGAATTCCCGTCCGGCCCGATGCTCGGTGTTCCGAAAAAGACTGGATGCTGGTTCATCTCTTCCATTTACATCAGTGCACTATGAATTATCTATCCTTTAAAATAAAATTTCACAATTTTTCAGCAGCAACTTTGCTTTCAGCTTGATAAATTGTAGAATGTAGAAATTTATCAGTGTGATTCAAAAATTAAGTGATTAAAATTAAATAGTGCAGTTGTTTGTTTTTTCAATGCAGCTGGCAACAGACCGTGACCTTTTATGCCATAAGGGCTGCACCGATGTTACTCACTTTGCATTACCGAGGAGGCGCTTGTAATTTGAAGATAAGCCACGGACGCGGAGTAACAATGCCCCCGCAACGCTCTACGCCCTATTAGGACCGGGACCTACGGTTTAAAGAGGATTTCGAACCACTACAAACACCCATGGCAACGCCGGATTTGAACTCGATACCTGTGGTACCGAGCGCTAGCCACTCGACCACCAGGCCCCATATATATACACTCATGTCCATAAATTAAGGATAATTCAGAATCACACAGAATTGAACTCTAAAATAAAAATTTCACCTGTAGAATTATCACACACATCTTGAAGAAGAATATGCAAAATACGGGAAACCACCAGATGGCGTGGATAGTACGTCACAATGACGAGAGTGTAAGAGAGGTATATAAGGAATGGTGGCAAAGAAGTAAAATTGTTCACAAGCGATATAAAAGCCTTTCAGTGCAATAACCGTAAAGTTATGGCACAAAGGAAGCATTTGGATGATTTTTTACGTGGTAGAATTATCGGACGACTGGAATGTGGAAGTACCCAGCTGGAGTAACCGAGGAACTTGGAATCGCCCAGAGTGTCATCTCCATGCTTTGGCAACGATTCAAGATGATGGTAATAATGAGTAGATGTTTACAGCACAGGTCGCCCCCGAGTTACAACGCCGAATGAGGATCGGTATTTAGCAGTTACTGCCAAAAGAAACAGACGGAGTACAGCATCAGACCTGTCTCGTCAGCTCTCTTCAGCTACCGGTACGACAGTTTCAAGGCAGACCGATGTGTACAGACGCTTAGGAGGGCATTGGTCTATATGCTCGTAGGCCTGTCAGATGTGTTCCACTTACCCAACTCACTGTCGCCTGCGATTAACCTGGAGTAGAGAGCATGCATTGTGGACACCGCAACAGTGGTCTCGTGTGACGGCGTTTTCCGACGAGTCCCAGGTTTGGTTGCAGTCTGATTCTCGCCGGACTTTCATATGGAGAGCGCCAAGTACCCGTTACCACCAAGAGAACACCGTTACGGTGGTGCAGGATGGCTCGTTTGGGGAGGGTATTCTTGGTTCCAGAACTGACCTGCATGTTCAGAGCGTAACGATGACAGGCCACATCTATCGGGATGTCATTCTGGAACAACATGTACGTTTGTTTCGGGGCGCCATGTGTGCTAAATTTCTGTTTATGGATGACAACGCCCGTCCTCACCGTGCAAACATTGTAGACGAATGCCTTCAAATGGAGGATATCACCCGTATGGATTGGCCAGCATACTCACCGGACTTGAATCAATAGAGCATGTGTGGGATATGCTTGGCCGACAATTACAACCTGTCAACCCCCTCCCACCTTTCAACCGGAACTTCGAAAGGCATTGCTTGATGAGTGGTGTAATATTCCCCAAGATCAGATTGATAATTTGATACTCAGCATGCCTAGGCGTTGTAAGGCCTGTATTGCATCGTCCGGGAGACATACTCCATATTAACCATCATACTAACCATGTTATACTGTTTTTAAGTAGGTTCTTTTTTGAAATTTGCTCCAGGGAGTCAAAATCTCAATTTTTACTAATTATGTCAAACATATAGCATCTTTTTTTTGCTCTTTACCTTTAGTTTAATAAATACTTTACAAATAAGTCAAATTTGTTTTGCTTCTGTCTCTTTCTTTGCCTGAACTTCATTATTCTTAATTTATAGACATGAGTGTATATATATATATATATATATATATATATATATATATATATATATATATATATATATATATATATATATATATATATATATATATATATATATATATATATATATATATATATATATATATATATATATATATATTTATATATATATATATATATATATATATATATATAAATATACACATATTTATATGTATACTATGAAGTGACAAAAGTCATGGGATACCTCTTAATATCGTGTCGGCCCTCCTTTCGCCCGGCGAAGTGCAGCAACTCGACGTGGCATGGACTCAACAAGTCGTTGGAAGTGTTCTGCAGGAATATTGAGCCATGCTGTCTCGATAGACGTCCATAATTGTGAAAGCGTTGATGGTGGAGGATTTTGGGCACGAACAGACCTCTCGATGATGTTCCATAAATGCTCGATGGGATTCATGTCGGGCCATCTAGGTGGCCAGATCATTCGTTGGAATTGTCCAGAATGTTCTTCAAACCAATCGCGAACAGTTGTGGCCCGGTGACATGGCGCATTGCCATCCATAAAAATCCCATCGTTGTTTGGGTACATGAAGTCCATGAATGGCTGCAAGTGATCTCCAAGTAGCTGAACATAAGCATTTCCAGTCAATGTTCGGTCCAGTCGCACCAGAGGACCAAGTCCATGCCATGAAAAAACAGCCCACACCATTACGGAGCCACCACCAGCTTGAACAGTGCCTTGCTGACAGTTTGGGTCCATGGCTTCGTGGGGTCTGCGCCACACTCGAACCCTACCATCAGCTCTTACCAACTGAAATCGTGACTCATCGGACCAGGCCACGGTTTTCCATTCATCTAGGGACCAACTGATGTGCTCACGTGCCCACGAGAGTCGCTGCGAGCGATGTCGTTCTGTCAGTAAAGGCACTCGAGTCGGTCTTCTGCTGGAATAGCCCAAGAAAGCCAAATTTCTCCGCACAGTTCTAACAGACAAGTCCCTTGTACGTCCCACATTGATTTCTGCGGTTATTTGACGCAGTGTTGCTTGTCTGTTAGAATTTACGACTCTTTGCAGACGTCGTCGGTCTCGGTCGTTAAGTTCAGGCGGTCGACCACTGCGCTGTCCATGGTGGATGTTATGCCTGAAATTTCATACTCTCGGCACACTCTTGACACAGTGGATCAGGAAATGTTGAATTCCCTAACGATTTCGAAATGGCATGACCCATGCGTCTAGTTCCAACTAACATTCCGCGTTCAAAGTCTGTTAATTCCCGTCGTGCGGTCATCATCACGTCGAAACCTCTCCACATGAATAACTTGAACAGAAATGAAAGCTCTGCGAAAAGCACTGCGCATTTATACCTGTTCTACGCGATGCTACTGCCATCTGAAAATTTGCATATTGCTATCCCATGACTTTTGTCACTTCAGTGTATATATATATATGATTAAAATTAATAGGTTTACTGTATATTGCGTGATTATAATTAATAGTGTAATTGTATGTTGCGTTATTAAAATTAATAGTGTAGTTGTATGTTACATAATTGTAGTCCTTGTAATTGCACATTAATGTGATTAAAATTAATGATGTAATTGTATGTTATGTTGTTGTAGAACGTGTGAATGTATATTTTTGTGATTAAAATTAATAGTGTAGTAGTATGTTACGTAATTGTAGCCTATGTGACTGTAAAACTAGTGACTATGTGTTACATAATTAAATTTAATAGCGTAATTGTATGTTGCGTGATTATATGTTAGAAGAACTAGGATCGCGTCAGTTACTACACCAATTTGTCGAGCACATAGAAGGAGATGGAATGCTGTCTTTTTAGCAACAAAAAGAGAGCATATCTAAACATATTAAGTAATAAAAGTTTAATTCAAGAATCATACAGATAGTTTGTAATTTTTGTTATTGAGCTGTTGTAGTCTTGGTATATTTTTTTAGATGATCTTATGTATTCTCTTCTTTTCAAGCTGGCACCCGGGCAGCTGTGATCGCTTTCGGAACAAAAGTGGACGTACTCTTCAATTTGGACAACGCAACTATTAAAGGACCAAAGACAGCAAACGAAGCTTTGGACACTTTGAAGGTTAGTTATAGTTTGCGTTAAAAAAAATATTGTGGACGTGTTTTTTTAATTTTTATTTATTTATTTATCGTTTTTATTACGCTTTTATTAGTTTCACCTGTATGTTTGTTTGTTTGTAACTGGCTCTTTGGGCTCGATTTTGCCCTACTTTAAGCGATCAGATTTAATTTAAGCGTTGTAGACCTATCAAGGACCGACGACACTAAAATATTTTGATAAGTTTATTATCTCATCATGATTAGGACCGACAGGATGAGTGATTTTATTTTAACTTATGAAGAGCAATTTAACCCATGTAGAATGAAAATACCTAAGACATTCAAACCTACGTGGGACAGCTGTACAACGGATAATGCGCCTGAATACGGATTAGGAGATTCCCTGTTCGAATCCTGGCTGGCACGACATATTCGCCTTTAGCTTTTGTTTTACTCACAATTAAATTATTGTAAGAACTATAGTTCCAATCCTCCTTACTGGCACCTCATTTAAATATTATTGTTTAAAAACATTAAAAAACATGCTTTTAGAGTTAATCAAACTAAAAAGTAAACAAATTGTAGTTTAAAAAACTAAAAAACACGCTTTTAGTTAATGAAAGTAAAAAATAATTGTTAACATAAGAATAAAACTACTGACGAGAAAATGAATGTCACTGTTCTAAAAGCGTGGGGTGCTCGGTATCAATCGTTATAATTTTTCATTCCGAAATGCAGAGTTAGTTTAAAAATGTCATACAAAGCACCCCACGCTTTTAGAACATTCCTTTTTCTCGTCAGCCATTTATTCTTATGTTAGCAATTATTTTTTACTTTTTAGTTTAATTAACTCTAAAAGCGTGTTTTTTAACTATTAATTTATTAAGATAAGTTATTTTAGATCCCCCTGTTCTAATGCTATAGAAACATGGGGCAAACATCTCCCGTCTTTTTCGTAATAGAGCTGGTGCTGTATCACCCATTAGTTTCTTTATCCTGGTGTATTTATTTAGAAAAAGTAAACATGAAGTGATTCTGAAAATTCCGAGAAATTCATCTTCTCAAGTCATACAATAATTTAACTAAGTGCCTGCTAAAAATAAATGGATACAAAAAATTTTATTATGATTATAACTCATAATTTTGTATGAAATATAATAAAATATTACAAATAGTTCATATAAATGAATGTTTCATTTTTTAATCATTTTGGAATGAAAAAAAGAAAGTTTACAAATACACTGAAGTGACAAAAGTCATGGGATATCTCTTAATATCGTGTCGGCCCTCCTTTCGCTCGGCGAAGTGCAGCAACTCGACGTGGCATGGACTCAACAAGTCGTTGGAAGTCGTCTGCAGGAATATTGAGCCATGCTGTCTCGATAGACGTCCATAATTGTGAAAGCGTTGATGGTGCAGGATTTTGGGCACGAACAGACCTCTCGATGATGTTCCATAAATGCTCGATGGGATTCATGTCGGGCGATCTAGGTGGCCAGATCATTCGTTGGAATTGTCCAGAATGTTCTTCAAACCAATCGCGAACAGTTGTGGTCCGGTGACATGGCGCATTGTCATCCATAAAAATCCCATCGTTGTTTGGGTACATGAAGTCCATGAATGGCTGCAAGTGATCTCCAAGTAGCTGAACATAAGCATTTCCAGTCCATGTTCGGTCCAGTCGCACCAGAGGACCAAGTCCATGCCATGAAAAACAGCCCACACCATTACGGAGCCACCACCAGCTTGAACAGTGCCTTGCTGACAGTTTGGGTCCATGGCTTCGTGGGGTCTGCGCCACACTCGAACTCTACCATCAGCTCTTACCAACTGAAATCTTGACTCATCGGACCAGGCCACGGTTTTCCATTCATCTAGGGACCAACCGATATGCTCACGTGCCCACGAGAGTCGCTGCAAGCGATGTCGTTCTGTCAGTAAAGGCACACGAGTCGGTCTTCTGCTGGAATAGCCCAAGAAAGCCAAATTTCTCCGCACAGTTCTAACAGACAAGTCCCTTGTACGTCCCACATTGATTTCTGCGGTTATTTAACGCAGTGTTGCTTGTCTGTTAGAATTTACGACTCTTTGCAGACGTCGCCGGTCTCGATCGTTAAGTGCAGGTGGTCGACCACTGCGCTGTCCATGGTGGGATGTTATGCCTGAAATTTCATACTCTCGGCACACTCTTGACACAGTGGATCTGGGAATGTTGAATTCCCTAACGATTTCCGAAATGGCATGACCCATGTGTCTAGCTCCAACTAACATTCCGCTTTCAAAGTCTGTTAATTCCCGTCGTGCGGTCATCATCACGTCAAAACCTCTTCACATGAATAACATGAACAGAAATGAAAGCTCTGCGAAAGCACTGCGCATTTATACCTGTTCTACGCGATGGTACTGCCATCTGAAAATTTGCATATTGTTATCCCATGACTTTTGTCACTTCAGTGTATATATATAGCAAATATTTAAAAAAATTAAATTTGCATTTATTTGTTTTAATTTACATTATTTTCTTTTGTAAATCGTTGCATGACAGTAGATCTTTTTTTCTCCCTTCATGCCAACAACATAGAGTAGAAATGGCCAACAGTAAAGATTAATGCCCAAAGTCGCCATGCTATCATTGCATATGTTAAATTACTAAGCAAAAAGTCACGTGAGAAGTATGTTTGTCCAAACTGGCCACCCTAATGCGTGTATGAGTCAAAGTACCCGCTATTTAAAATTATGTTCACAGCTGTTAGAACAAACACATAAACATTCTAAAAGACTCTTTCGACGCAGAATCCTAGAAATGATTGTAGACAAAACTTTTCCCTCCTAAGGTATTAACTGGGATGATTTAAATTGCAGCTTAAAGAAAAACTTTGCTGCCAATCGCCGCCTATTTGGTCTTAGAAGCCAATTAAGATTCCACATGATTAAAAGAAGAAATAAAATTTTATTTTATAAAACTCTCATAACACCAGTATTAACATATGTATCTGAAACATGGTCACTAACAGCAAGAAAAGAGAAAATGTTGGCAATCTTTGAAAGAAAGGTGCTACGAACTATTTTTGGTGGTATCAATGACAATGGAAATTGGCGAAGAAGATACAATGTTGAACTTTACAAACTGTTTAGAGATATTGACATTCTAAAAATTTGTTAAACTGAACAGAATGAGATGGGCCGGTCATCTCCTGAGAAGGGAAAGTGATAGAGCTGCTTTGAGGGGTTTTCAGTGTAATCCCTTTTGGACAGCGACCAAGGGGAAGATCGAGGAAGAGATGGGTCAACTGTTTAGACTCTGATTTTAATGTTATTAAGATAAAAAACTGGAGTCCACGGCCAAGAGGAGAACAGCCTGGCTGGATCTTTTAAAGAAGGCAAAGTCCCACAGGCCGAGCCAGTTAAGATGACGAAAGAATAATTTTTTTTTACAGCCAAGTGGAGGAGGCACAGACATGAAAGAGGCTTTTGTGGACGTCTTCACTCTAGTTACACTTATTGCCAGGAAACAGGCCAAGAGAGCTCTTTTTCTCTTAACAGACGGAGAGCCTAACATAGGCGACATCGAAGACACTAAATCTTTAGCTAAGCAGCTAAAAGAACAAAATGGTAAGCTAATAATTTGATAAAGATATACAAGTAAAATTCTGATTAATCTAGTAGTTCCTATCCTTTGGTATCCGATTATTTGGTGTTCTTATCCGTTGGTATCCGATTATTTGTCAGTTTTATCATTTGCTATTTGATAATTTGTTAGTTTTATCCTTTGATATCCGATTATTTTGGTAGTCCTCTTTTGGCATCCAATTATTTTGTAGTCTTACCCTTTGGTATCCGATTATTTGGTAGTTTTAACCTTTGGGATCCGATTATTTGGTAATCCTGTTCATTGATATCCGATTATTTGGTAGTCCTATCCTTTGGTATCCGATTATTTGATAGTAACATCCTTTGGTACCTGATAATTTGTTAGTTTGTTATTTTTGGTAGTTGATTATTTTGTAGTCTTATCCATTGGTGTCCTAATATTTGATAATCCTGCCCATAGATATTCGATTATTTGGTAATCCTAATCATTGGTATCAAATTATTTGATAGTCCAATCACTCGTTATCCGAGTATTTAGTATTCTTATCTTTTGATATCCGAATATTTGGTAGTCCTATTTTATAGTTTCCTTTCTATCTCATGGTAGTTCTTAATTTACAAGTCCTAATTACGATGTTCTTTTCAACACCGGTGGTTTTCGTGTTGCTCTGATGTATGCTACGAACAGCCCACCGGTGGGCAATGACGGAAAGACATTACTTTTCTAGCCGACTTTTAAGGGTAATTGTCCCAACCCCCATATATGTATTGTATGGGAGAAAACTTCCACACATTAGCCAGATTCATGATGAGAAACACTTTTTAAAAGTGTTTCTCATCATGAATCTGGCTAATGTGTGGAAGTTAATGTGTGGCCGTTGTCACAATCGCCATCAAGTATCATTGTTTCTGAAAGCAGCAACTGCAATGGAGGGTGCAGTCGTCTACAACGAATTGGTAAGTAACTTGTTGGATTTCGAACAGATGGATTCAGGTTCAAAAATTTTTCTTAAGGAAGTAAATTTATTATCAGCTAAAAATAAAATTTTGATGATTATTTTGTAATTTGGAAAACCAATTAAAAGAACGCAAACTTGAAAAGAAAGATTATGAATACAAAAAATGAATAATAAATAAAAATGTCAGAACATTTGAACAGAGATAGCAGAGATATGAACAGAGATAACATTTGAATGAGAGCGATACAATCATTCAGCACACATAATATGTGGAAGAATGGTGTAACATCGATTTGTATTCTTTATCCTTTCATTCGCCAATTGTTGGTCTCATAACTGATTTTAGAAAATAATATGTATAATGATATGAGCAGAAATTTTTTATAATATGTAAATATAGTATAAGATAAGATTAGGGGCTGTTACGAAAACGCTATCATTCATATTTACTTAACGTTATCTTTCATATTCGTAAGCTATCATATTCATTGAAATTGAAAAGACAGCACTGCACAACTGATAGCATTTTGCTGCATTGTACCTCAATCGTTTACATTGTATTTGTCAATATTTTTTTAGTCTCATACCTAATTTTAGAAAGTAATATTTACATACTTTAGCAATAGAAATTTTTGTAAAATAATATAATTATCCTACCAATGCAAAACATAATAATATATAAGCATTTTAAAAAAGTTAATTGAAGAAAAAAATAGTCTTGCAATGTTGCGGGTTGAGCAGCTGTGGATTATAAATGAGTGTGGTTGAGTTGAGACTTTGAGAACACACAGCTTTATTTGCACACGCACAAACAGCACACATGCACAATATTTAACACATTTAAAGACATATTATACATTCGTGGATGGATTACACTTCTAAGCCAAAAAATAAAGATATTCAGGTTGGCGCGGAATATACTTCCTCTCGGATGAGAGTCTGTAGGCCAACTTATGCACAGGGTTGTATTAAATATATTTCCTCACGGAATTAGAGACTGTAAACTAAACATTTCTCAACAGAAGTGCGGGATTGCGCTGTACTAAATTTTTCTCAGAGCAGCGCCATTTGCGCTGTATTTCCTCTCGGTGAGAGTCTCGAGGCCGACTGACAATTCTCTTGAACGCCACAGGGAGTGTTCTTGCAGTGCGTAGGAGGAAGGATGGTTACAGTTTGACATTTGTGTAGACAATTTTATCTTTATTGTCGATATGCGTTTTTGAATTCATTTGGACAAAAACAAAAGTTATTTAAACAAGAAGCATTTTACTGCATTGTACTTCAGTGTTCTACGCTGTCAGTTTATTTGGTCTCATATCTGAGTTTAGAAAATAATATTTATATACGTTAGCTGTAGATATTTTTTACAATATTATATAATTATCATACTGTTGCAAACTATTATAATTAAATATTGAGAAGAAAGTTAATTCGGAAAAAAAAAAAAAAAAAAAATCTGACATTTGTCTTGATAAGTTTATTATATTATTTGTTTTTACTGTGTAGAATACTTTTTAATAAATGTTATTTATGCAATATATTCTGATTCTTATTAAGTAAAAAAATTTCATTTTTTTTTTTTTTTATTTTTAGAATATGAGATTTTTTACTGTCGGAATTGGAAGAGGAATTAATCGCCAACTGCTGTCTGACCTGGCTTCTGAACCACTGATAGGCCACATTTTTATTATGGACAACTACATGGACTTAAGGACAGTGATGGATACTATAAAAAACAAAGAACAAAGACGTAAGGATAAATATTTCTTAATGCCATTTATTAAAATATTTAAAATTATACATCCAGTTATCTTACTTTTTTTTTTTATATATATACTACTGTGTTCAAAAATTAACGACATTAATACCACAATGAACTATAAACATTATTTAATAAACATGTAGATATTTAACGATACTACTGTGTCCAAAAGTAAGACCACTTTTCAATTTAAAATTCCCGGGGCTTATGGAATTTCAATTTTTTTCTTTTTTTAGGATTCTGGCACTGTCTTTGGCATCTGTGTGAAATTTGAAGTCAAAATATTCACGAGTGTTTGAGTTACGCTTGGCTTTGTGAGACGCTAAAAGTGATTCCGACGATTTTTGAAATGTCTGAATTAATTGAGCAAAGAACTTGTATTGAATTTTGTTTGGGGAAATGTATAGAATGTTGCAGAAGGCCTTCCTATATCGGAAAGAAATGTTTAGAAGTGATATAAACAGTTCAAAGAAGGCAGAGAACGCGTTGATGACGAAGAGCCCTCTGGTCGGCCATCTACTTCAACCGACGAAGCTCACGCCCCAAAAATTAAAGATTTGGTGTTTGCAAACCGTTGATTTACGATTAGAAGAGACCTTGCTGAAGATGTTGGAATTTCAAAGAATCGGTCAGTTCCATTTTAGGCTTCAAACACGTCAAATCTCGATTGGGACTGAAAACACTGAATGCGCCAGCTCACACTGCATTGATTCACACCGCGCGACTTCTGGCTATTCCCTAAACTCAAAAGACCACTCCGGGGATATCGGTTTGAGTCGATTGAGGAGATTCGAAGTGAATCGCCGTGCGCTTTGAAGGCCATCCCTGCCGAAGACTTTTTAGCATGCGTTGAGGATTGGAAAAAAAGTTGGCATAAGTGCATTGTGTCCGGAGGGGATTACTGTGAAGGCGATCAAATAAATTTGGAAGAATAAATAAAGAGTTTTTGAAAAAAAAAAAAAATTGGTCTCACTTTTTGGGCACAGTAGTATGTTCTTCTAGCTTTTTTATTATATGAGGGTTGCTATTTATGTATCCGGATATTATTATGTATTATTATGTATCCGGATATCCACTATTGTGTAACACCATCTCCCATATCTGTTGTCAAATTGGACGTTTTTATTTCCTTACTCAGAACGTTTTATGATAAGGCGCCATTTTTTGTTGTTTACAGAAATTTGAATTTCTTATGTTAATCAAAGAATGGAATTAACTCGTGAATATTTTGGTGCGATGATTCCCTACGACTTTCGACGTGGGTTATCTCAACAACAGTACATCGATCCGCTCAGTTAAACTTTTGGTGATAAAGCGCCATCTAAATCCATTGCATGTGACTGGTTCAGCATATTGAATAGAGGGGTGAACCATTAAAATATGATATCTTGACTGGCAACTGACGTACCGATTCCGGAGTACCAACAGGGGGAAATACCCCTTAAACCTCCTCATCTTAATTCATAAATGTGATTTAAATTTTAATAGGCTGCTTAATTAATGTTAGTAAAAATAAATAAAAGATAAAGTTTCTAGAATTCAACTAATTTGATACTCAAAAAATTTTAAAAATACTAAAAATAAATAAAATTAAGATACAATATAAAAACAAAAATTAAAAAATAAAAGAATTTAAGTTAAATTTAAATTAGGGACCAGTTGTCGATGCCACAAGACTATTGAGAAATGTAAGCAAAACAGTGAAAGGGATAAGCTGATCGGTGGGAGCCACGGTGGTGATCTGAAAAGCAAATGTTAGAACATCCTCACAAAAAATGGCCGATCTCAGAGCCGAAGCTCTTTTTATTTTTTATTTTAAATTTTTTATAATTTATTTCAGTCCTTTTTGATATCTTGACAATTTTTGCCTACAATCTTTACTGTTGGCCATTATTATTCTATGTGTAGATTTTTGTAATGGTTTATTATATTTCATGCAACTGATATAGATATTGGTATTAGTGGTTTTTTCTACATATATGACTATATACATATATAATATAATCTCTATTTATATATATTTATATATATTTATATATAATCATATATTATCTCTGATTTTTTTATATCTGCTCAGTAGCCAAAAAATATAAAAAAATTGAATTAGCTATTTTTTAGCTAATCAAGAACTTATTTTTTACTCCCTTGTGATTTTCTGCCCACCAGATGACATCAAGTTTCAAAAAGCGACTGCCGCCGTTAGTTGAGTTAAAAAAAATATAATTAAAAAAAATTTATAGTATAATTTTTTAATTTATTTTTTAAGCTAACTAGTTATTATGTTCTTAAAAATAAATTCTAACAAGTTAAAGATAAAAAAAACAATATTGGGAATTCTTAGACAATGATGTTTTATTTATTCAATTTATATTATTTTTGGTGAATTATTTAAAATGTCAAATGTTTAAATCTGTACGGATAAAAAGTTTTTCTTTTCTGTTACCAGGTCATATCTTCTAACTATTAATATGAAATAGACCATTCTACAAAGATTTATCTCTAGTACAGGGATGGGCAAACTACGGCCCACCGGAAGATTCTATCCAGCCCGCGGATAGAATTTTAATTTGCCGGTCCGTGGCAAATTAAAATCCAGAAAATCAGTGCTATGTTTGCTTCCTCTTATGTATGTGAATAAGTGTTTTCAACTATGAAAGAATTATTTCAGAAGTAGACTGAGAGATGAGCATTTAGCCTCGTTCTTCAGAATCCGTACATCTCACTTCGAACCTCAATATAACGAACTTTTAAAAATAAAATGGCAATTTCATTTATCTCATTAACATATTTAAATTGTAATACTTGCACATTGTTTTTAAAATTTTAGAAAAATTTATCTTATCAGTGGATTATACGTTGGTATGGATTATACGAGATAGTGCCAACAGCATACAGTAATGGTCAGCAGTAAAGATTGATGCCCAAAATTTGCCAAACTATCATAATATATATATATATATATATTTTAATGCAGCTGGCAAACACTTAGACAATTGTCTTGGATGCCTTAAGGCAAGCGCTGCACAGACGTTACCCACTTTTAATTACCCAGGGGGCTCGTGTAGCTTGAAGATAAGCCCCGGACGCTGAGTAACACTGCCCCGCAACGCTCTACGATCCTATTAGACCGGGACCTACGGTTTAAAGTGGATTCGAACCACTACAAACATCCATGGCACCGCCGGGACACGAACCCGAAACCTGCGGTACCGAGCGCCAGCTATCATACCTCCAATCAGAAGTATCGGAAGAAATATCGCCAAACGTTTTTTTCCGATTTTTGGCCCGTGACCGAAAAAAAGTTTGCCCATCCCTGCTCAAGTACATTAATGAGTTTATTTTCAATTCGCAGCGAAACGCATCAATCCTGCTCGCTGTGGATACATAAAGCACGAGAAGAATTATCTGAAGCACTGGACGTGGCTGGCAGCCGTCTACGTGAATTCCCCGGACAAGTACAACGCCACCAGCTTGCAGTTCTGCTCGGGAACTCTCATCTGCGGCCAGTGGGTCATCACTGCAGCTTCTTGTTTCTACCACACTTACCAGAATAACGGAACGGAGGAGTTCAAGCGAACAACTGAAGCAAGTATAACTTAACTAATAACTGATATTGTAGTAGATGTCGTCGTTTTATTTGTTGATGCAGCTGGATCTGGATGTGGTCGAAACGAGTCCCAAATGCAATAACACATTTATTTTTACACACACGCAAGTACGGCCTTAATACCACAATGAACTATAAACATTATTTAACAATGTAGCATATTTAACGATATACACTAAAAGATGAGTGGAAGGATTCCACTTCTAGCTCCCGAGATGAGAGATTGTTATTTTGCGCCAGTAGCGTGTTGCAGTAGCACCTTGCGCCTTCGATGCCAACTGAGCATTTCACAGGGACGTCGCAAGGGCGCTGTTGCAGTGTGTAGGAGGAAGCACGGTAGGTGGAACTACGGTTACAATATGAAATTTAATTAATCCTAAAATTCTATGTTTTTTTATTTTTAAGGGCTTAGTTTTTCATAAAAATTAAATGTTAACTATAGAGTAATATAATAGAGCGGGCATCTGTGTTGCCACGGATCATAAACCTCATGTAACTTTTACTTTGTAGTTTAACGTATGTTAGTATGATAGTTTGGTAACAGTCTTTACTGCTAACCATTATTATATGCTGTTGGCATGATCTCGTATAATTCATACCGACTTATAATCCATCGACGTATTGCACCTGTTGACATACCATACACCACCCAGGAATGTTTTTAGGCTCATATCATAAAACGTTTTTTTAAACAGTGCTCAAATTGGTAAATTGTATAAAAAAATGACATTATAAATTTAAGATAATAGAGACCGAAAAGAAAATGTACATTTGGAAACAAAAGTAACGATATTTTCCTGACGACTTTTTATGCCACATCATAAAATTAACGAAACATTTTTTAGTTTTAAAGAGTGTTTTTGATGGTAAACTTCTTTTTAATAAATGTCAATTTGAGATAGTGGAAACTGGAAAGAAGATCTCGCAGAATTCATTGGGGTTTTGCGCCCCTCTATGATTTCTTGTACCTGTTGACATACCATATATCACTACAAGATTGTTTTCAGGTCCATATCGTAAAAATATTTCTTAAAGAGGCAAAATTTAATTAAAAATGATGTTATAAATTTAAGATAATGGAAACCGAAAAGAACATGGGCATTTGAAAACAAAAGTAACGATATTTTTCTGACGATTTTTCATGCCCACATCATAAAATTAACAAAACATGTTTCAGTTTTAACGAGTATTTTGATAGCAAAATTCTAAAAAAAAAAAAAAAAAAAAAAAAAAAAAAAAAAAAAAAAAAAAAAAATGACAATTTGAGATAGAAAATGGAAACTAAAAAAGAAAATCTCGAGTAGCCCACTGACGTTTTGCACATCTATGATTTCTTGAGCCTTTTTGACATACAGTATACCACTTCAGAACTGTTTTTATGCCTATACCATAAAATTAACAAAATATTCTTCAGTTTTAACGAGAGAAAAATACCCTCACATTGAAGTAAGCAATATTTAAAAAAAGTATTTATTAAAAAAATATCTTTGTTTTTTTTTCTGTAGGAAGTATTTGTTGTATTGGGAGGTATGTGTGAGTTTTGTATGTTTGTTTGTATTGGGGTTTCGGGTTTGTCTTATGTGTGGGTTTTAATGAGAGAAAATACCCACACATTAAAGTAAGCAATATTTTTTTTAAAAAGGAACTTATTAAAAATATTTTTGTTTTGTTCTGTAGGAAGTGTTCGTTGTGTTGGGAGAAAAAGATCTGATGCATGAAAACAGGAACCAGATGAACTTTTACGCGGAGGGCGTTTTCATCCACCCGGATTTTCGGGCCCCGGACGGCCTCGAGCACAACCTGGCTCTCGTCAAACTGAATGCTCCGGCTCCCCCAAAGCGATTCCGGCCGGTTTGCTTGCCTCCCGCAGGTAAGGAAGTTCGAACATTCTTCGAATTCTCAAGAACTATGAAAAGAATGAGTTTTTTAAAAAATAAACATAAAACTTTTGAAAAACATTTTTTTATTTTTTGGGGTGAAGAGGGAATTAATTTTAACAATGCTTTGTTGTTGTTGCTTACCCCCTTGATTTAGAATCCTAAACCAGTAGATCATGCCGCATCAATAGATCGCAAACGGTCCTCCCCTCATTCAACAGTTGCCTCACAGAGGCACCAATACAATCGACGAGATGAGAGGGAGACGAGATGGCCGAACAATGTCAAAGGGTCTTCTCGTCTCCATTGAAGGTCAAACTCTTAGTGTGGCCAGTCCTTAGTCTAGCTAGAGCTGTTTGAGCAGATCTACGACAGGAGCACTGCAAGGACATACAAGGATATTTAGTTTAGTTTAATTTAGTTTAGTTTAAATACATTTTTTTAAACTTTTAGTGGATGACACTTGATGTTAATACAGTTTTTCAAATATTAATTCAGTAATTAAATTTAATTAATTAATTATATTTTATTTTAGATTTAAGTTGCATATATCTACCTATAGATGGCGCCAGATAAACTTAAAAACTGGCGCCAGATAAACTAAAAACTGAATGAAAATTATTGATAAACCACTTTCTGCAATATAGAGAAAAACAAGTAATATAAAAAAAAATTTTTTAAAGTCAATTCCTACTTTTTTTCCACTACATTGCAGAAAGTCCTTTATCAATAATTTTCATTCGTTTTTTTAAGTTTTAATAGTAGGAATTGAAAAAAAGAAAGGTTTTCGTTTCAAGTTGAAATATTCTTATACATCCGGCGCCATCTATTGGTAGATACATGCAACTTAAATCTAAAAAAAAAAAAAAAAAAAACTAAAATTAATTAATTAAATTTAATGAATGAATTAATATTTGAAAAAACTGTATTAACATCAAGTGTCATCCACTACAAGTTAAAAAATGCATTTGAATTTGAGTGTATGAATAAAAAGTATTTTATGAACGATTGAAAATTTGAACAAGATATATATAGGGAGAGTGTGAGCTAATAGAAGGAATTGAAAAAAAGTAGGATTTTTTTTTTTTTTTTTTATATTACTTGTTTTACAGCATTTTGAGAGTGGGACTTTAATTACAATCACCCTGTATATTTCAATTCGTGAATATTATTTTTGCAGAAAGGCCAATCCTTCTTCACCTTGAGTTGAACATCAACGTCTCCATCGCTGGTTGGGGTCTGCCTCCTCCCTTCGACAATGAGAGGGAGGTGACGGGAGGCACGGTCAGGTTCAGGAGTTCGAACATCAGCGTAGCCCTGGAGACGGAGGATCGCTGCAGGATGCACGACGAACAACAACCGATGAGCGGAAGCATATTTTGCGCAGGCGGATTGGGGTACGTATAAGTGCGCAGGACACATTAAAATGTGTGTTCAATCGTAGAATTTCAATTAGAGCATTCATGCCTGATTTAAGTTAGGAAATAGAAAGAAACACTTAATAATGATACTTTTTAATTTAAGACAGGGGTCTCCAAACTACGGCCAGCGGGCCAAATCCGGCCCGCGACAGCGAATAGCTTATTGTTGCTGTAATAAGTTGGATGAGAAAACACAGAATGATAATAACTCGGTTTTACTTACTTGCTAGGTAAAGCTTGATGATAAGCATAATACGCCGACAATTTAACTTTTAAGCATAACAACTAACAAATAATTGAAATGAAACCCACTAATATTATAAATTAGTGAACATCCCGCGGTTACCCTCGGTAGTTATGTTGGGGTAAAGAGTATCGCATATGTATGTATATCGATGTTTGGAATGTATATATCCTGAATCCAACATATGATTTTTATCCTGAAAATCCCCAAGAACGGAAAAGCTGCATTAACGCGAATGAAACCGCGGGGTATCCACTTGCAAAAAAATACTAATGAGATTAATGTAATTGTGATTTTTCATTGACAATAGTTTGTAGTTAGTAAGCGTATGCTCGCTCAGAGCGCATACTCGGTGACTGGTCTAGAAATTATAGACAATGGCAGAAAAATTAAAACGGTTTTGGCCCTTGGTACTTACTGGAGTAAGCAGTATGGCCCTAAGGCTGGAAAGTTTGGAGACCCTTGATCTAAGAGATTAAAAAATTATTAGTGTTTCTTCCTATAACAGACAAGAAACTATTCAAATCACAAATACCATAATTTAAATGGAAATTTTTTGTAATATTTAATTTCTGAAGAGAGATTCTAAATGGTTCTGATTCTTCTGAGATTCTGGACAGATTGGTTTCTTGAGATCCCCGCCCCCTTTTTTTTTTTTTTCGTTTCGAGAAAATAATAGGTGATTGTACTTTTTCGAAACAGCGTCATTCATTAATGGGAAACTATGGCTAATTCAGGTATAGGATAAAGTTGTCAATAATTAATATGAGACTGTGATATGCAATGAATAGTCATACATTAATGTGAGACTGTGATATGCAATGAAATAGTCATACATTAATGTGAGACTGTGGCTACTTCAGATCTGGGATGAATTAGTCATACCTTAGTGTGAAAGAGTGGCTATTTCAGATTAGAGACAAAGTAATCAATTAATGTGACTATTCCACGTCTGGGATGAAGTAGTCAATCATTAGTGTGAGATGAGATTGCTTCAAATCTGTGATGAAATATGTTATTATGAGAGTAGCTACTTTCCAAAATCGAAAGTAATTATTCACTTACAAAAGCAAAGTAGTCATATGTGGCTACTTTACATTTGCGATAAATTTGTCATTCCTTACTGTGAAAGAGTGGCTACTTCAGGTCGGCAACAAAACAGCTATACATACAGTGGGTAAAAAAGTATTGGCAATTGCCTTAATTTATTCATATTGCAAATAAATAAAATGTTATGCAATTTTAGCTGTCGTAATTAAATACAAGACATCTTAGATATATAAAAATAGTAAAAATTTTATTTTAATTTGCATTTTCTATGATTTTTCTTTCAAAAACGAAAATTTGCATGTCAAAAAGTATTGGCAAAGTTTTAACTGCTATGCAAATTTTGTTACATTGAAGTCACGTGTTTAGACTGATAAGAAACTCTACCGGTATAAAGTCTGCAAAACTACTCCAAAAGTGTCTATGCATTATTTTGCGATTACTGCAGTAAAAGGACTTGGAAATCGAAGGAGTTGGACGTTAGTGTTAAAAGCACGATTATTAAGCTCAGAAATGAAGGTTTAACTTATCGTGCTATAGAAGTGCAGTTCACTATAAGTTTATTTACTGTCAGAAGTGTTGTAAAAAGTTCAAGGAAACAGGATCAACGGAAAATAAGATTAGAAGTGGACGACCTCGAATATTTTCTACAAGAGAAGAACGTGTCATTTTTAACAAGGTTAAGAAAAACCCTAAATTAAGTGCACCCCAGATAGCTAGAGATGTTGCTTTCAATTCGCAAAAGACTTTCAGCGTACAGACTGTACGGAATGTTTTACACGAGAGAAGTTATTATGGAAGGGCAGCTAGAAAGAAACTATTCATCTCTTAAATAAATAGGAGAAAAAGGTTAGATTTCGCAAAATCCACGTTGATTTATCTGAAGAGTTTTGGAACACAGTTATTTTTTCTGGCGAATCAAAGTTTAACATTTTCGGCAGTGATGGACGACGATATGTGTGGAGGAGGCCAAATACTGAATTGGAAAAGCAACATTTAACTGCTATTGTAAAACATGGTGGAGGCAGCGTCTTACATAGTTTGGGGCTGTATGGTAGCTAATGGAGTTGGCAACCTGCATTTTATTGATGGTATTATGACAGCACGTACATACATTGACATTTTAAAGCCATAACTTAAAAATTAGTGCCCAAAATCTTGGCTTGGGAACATCATTCGTATTTCAACAAGACAATGACCCCAAGCATACAGCGAATCTCACCCGTGAATGGCTACTCTACAATACTCCTCGCCAATTAAAAACCCCACCTCAATCACCTGACATCAATCCAATTGAAAATTGATGGCACCTG
Organism: Caerostris extrusa; assembly: GCA_021605095.1. Taxonomy (NCBI): domain Eukaryota; kingdom Metazoa; phylum Arthropoda; class Arachnida; order Araneae; family Araneidae; genus Caerostris; species Caerostris extrusa. The sequence continues at coordinate 20,322 of BPLR01010854.1, forward strand.
CTGGATCTAGAAATCAAGAAACATAAAATTTCAAGTAAAGACGACCTCAAACATTTACTCTTGCAAGAGTGGCACAAAATTCCCAACAGAACAACAAAGACCTTAGTTTCCTCTATGAGAAATAGATTACAAGCTGTTATAGATGCAGAAGGTATGCATACAAAGTACTAAACCTATACTGATTTTGTTTTAGCTCATAATTTTGCCAATACTTTTTTATCATGTAAATTTTCTCGTAGATTTTGACTAAAAAAAATATTTAAATGAAAATTTCGTTATATTTGTTTGTCTTTTCTCCTTCTGTAATCGCTATGTTAAAATAAAATTTGTAAACATACTTTGTTAGCAAATATGATCATTTATAGGCAATTGCCAATACTTTTTATCCACTGTATATGTAACTACTTCAGGTCCTGTATGAAATAGTCATATGTTATTTTGAAAGCATATGACAGATCTTTATCGTAAACTTCATGTCTGTGATAAAATAGTGAGATGAGGCTACTTCAGATCTTTGATGGATTAGTTTTACGTTAGGGAGAAAAAGTGGCTACTTCAGGTCAGCAATGAAGTAGTCATAACTTTAGTGTGAGGGAGTGCGGAGAAGTATGAATTCTTCGTTGCTGTCATTAACTAAAGCGACAATCAAACGCGAGTACGAGTCGAGTCAAGTCAAGTCAAGTCAACCCCGAAGCGATCTCACTACGAGGGTCTTCTTTTAACTGCGAGAAATGAGCCACGTTGTCCTTGGCTCTAAGTGACAACTGGCTGTAAATTGGATCCACTAGAATCCCTTTGATGACCGAAAAAAAACCGACTCTGGTTGTATGAGATCAAGACATAAACAGAGGTTTGTGAAAAACCAGTGTAACAGGTGGATTGAAAAGTTCATAGGATGACACATAGATGGCGTTACTAGTATTAAATCCATATGATTTTTAGTCAGCCCTAACCTTCAAAAGACACGTGTGTAAATTTGACAGCTGTTGCACTATTAGTATGTGAGTTATAGCATTTTTAGTGAAGTTATAGCATCACGTGCAGTCCACTCGGCTGACTGTCGATTGGACTTCAGTGTGTCATGATGGAGCCATGTTTCATCCATTGTCACACATCGACGCAAAAATTCGGGTTTATTACGATTGAACAGCTCCAAACACTGCTTAGAATAATCAATTCGTTGTTGTTTTTGATCGATTGGGAGCTCGCACAGCACCCACTTTGAACAGAGCTTTCGCATATCCAAATATTCATTCAGGATATGTCCAACACGTTCCTTTGATATCTTTAGGGTCTCAGCTATCTCAATCAGCTTCACTTTACGGTTACCAGAAATTATTTTGTGGACTTTTTAGATGTTTTCGTCGGCCACTCAACAGCTCCTTTGGGGCGTCCACTGCGTACATCGTCCTCGGTGCTCATTTCGCCTCGTTTAAATTTAGCAAACCACTTCTCTACGGTTGATTTTCCTGGTGCAAAGTCCGAATAATGTTTATCAAGCCAAGCCTTGGCTTCAATAGTATTTTTTTTCGCCAAAAAGCAATGCTTTAATTAACACATGAAATTCCTTTTTATCCATTTTTTCAAACTAATAAAAGTTGCTTCACTTAAAATGCTGTAACTCACATACTAATTGTGCAATGTCAAATTTATACACGTGCCTTTTGAAGGTTAGGGCTAACTAAAAATTATATGGATTTAATATATTAGCGCCATCTATGTGTCAGCCTACAAACTTTTAGCCCACCTGTTATAATCGGTTAGTGAGTTTGACTCCATCGTCCTCGTCTCTTGTGAGGACGAGGCTTATTATCACTTACCCAAAATCTCAGCCAACAAATTTGCAATTTCATCATCTGTTAGAGGCTTATTAGATTGCATTTTTTTTTTCGTGTGGCCTGAAGGTTCTGCACAGCTATCGTTTCTACTATTCATATTACAAATTTTTTTAAAATAACTAATGAAGTTATAAATTCGAAACTGCATAGCCTTCGTTTTAGTTTCTAGTCTTAACACTATGCCGCTCGTACCCGTAATTGGTTATTGAAACATCACTCAACACCAAGCGCTAGCTCGTCATTAGCTTTTTAGCATTGGCGTCATATCACGCACAGGCGCGAGATAGGCATTCTTTTTATATACATGTTCTTCAATTTCACATGATTCGATTTCTAAACATTATTTTCCGTGTATTGAATCGTCTCAGTTTTTAGGCAATTCGAGCAAGGATTCTATACAGCGTTTATACAGTTTTTCTGGTATTGACTGTACACCATGTATCATATTTTAATATCTTTATGGAGTGTTTGTAAAATGATTTTTGATTAAGTTTTGAAATATTATTTAATTTATTATATATATTATATTCTTATTTTTTAATTATCATATATATATATAAATATTATTTAACTTATCAAATTTATGAAATGCACTCATATGTTATATTCATTTAGGATGCAAACCTGCATTGGGGATTTAGGCTCTCCTATCGTTGCTGTAGACCCCTTCACAAATATTCACCACCTAATTGGAGTACTTACCAGAAGATCCAAGTGCCAACAAGGTATCAACCAGTACACAGAACTTACTAGACACTTAAAATGGATATCTGACACTATAGACAATTGTCACTCGATTCATGCTAATATCTAATGTGTATCAAAAACTTATACAATAAATATTTTGTTTACTAGACACTTAAAATGGATGTCTGACTCTCAAAACAACTGACATTCAAAATATTATAATATCTGATGTGTTTCAAATACAATAAATATTTTGTTTACTAGGCAAAATGGATATCTGACTCTAAAAACAACTGTTACTCGAAACATTACAATATCTGATGTGTGTCAAAAATTTATACAATGAATATTTTGTTTGCTAGACACTTAAGATGGATATCTGACTCTACATACAAATGATACTTGAAACATTATTATATCTGATGTATGTCAAAAACTTATACAATAAATATTTTGTTTATTAGGCACTTAAAATGGATATCTGACCCTCTTAATAACTGTCCCATGAAATATGATAAATATTATAATTCATGATGTTTTTCAAAAAACTTATGCAATAAATATTTTATTTACCAGGCACTTAAAATGGATATCTGACTATATGCAGCTGATACTCGATTCATTATAATATCTAATGTGTATCAAAAACTTATACAATAAATATTTTGTTTACTAGACACTTAAAATGGATATCTGACTCTACAAACAACTGAAACTTGAAACATTATAATTTATGATGTTTTCAAAAAACATATATAATAAATATTTTATTTACTGGACACTTAAAATGGATATCTGACTCTACATACAACTGACACTCGAAATATTATTATAGTTGGTGTCAAAAACTTATACAATGAATATTTTGTTTACTGGACACTTAAAATGGATGTTTGACTCTGCATACAACTGACACTCGAAACATTACAAAATCTGATGTGTGTCAAAAATTTATACAATAAATATTTTGTTTATTAGGCACTTAAAATGGATATCTGACCCTCTTAATAACTTCCACATGAAATATGATAAATATTATAATTCATGATGATTTTCAAAAACTTATACAATAAATATTTTATTTACCAGGCACTTAAAATGGATATCAGATTATATGCAACTGAGACTCGATTAATCTAATGTGTATCAAAAACTTATACAACAAATATTTCGTTTACTAGACACTTAAAATGGATGTCTGACTCGAAAAACAACTGACATTCGAAATATTATAATTTATGATGCTTGTCAAAATTTAAACAATAAATAATTTTTTTACTATGGACTTAAAATGGATGTCTGACAATATAAAGAAATAAAACTCGAATCATTATAATAAAGAGTTTTTGCACACCATATTTCGGACGTCCGTTAGCTTTTTCTCCCTAGCGCGCTTGCTCATAAGAAATTGCGCATGCGTATCTGTAATAATGTTTCCTATGAGCATGCGCTCTAGGGAGAAAAAGCTAACGGACGTCCAAAATACGGTATGCAAAAACTCTCTATTATCTGATGTTTGTCAAAAACTTATTCAATAAATATTTTGTTAACTAGACACTTAAAATGGATATCTGTCTCTACAAAAAACTGACATTTGAAACTTTATTATATTTGATGTGTGTCAAAAACTTATACAATAAATATTTATTTACTTAAATGGATATCTGACTCTTTATAGAACTGAAACTAGAAAGATTATAATATCTGGTGTTTGTCAAATACTTATATAATAAATATTCTGTTTATTAGACATTTGAAATGGATATCTGACACTACAAACGACTGTCACTCGAAACATTAAAATGTCTGATATGTGCAATACATATTTTTGTGTATTATACATATTTTTAAAATTCACATCAAAAATAAGATATTTGTAGGCTTTTTATTGGGGATAAATATGACTACATTTAATGACTTGAAAAAAATTATTTTCTGACAGTCTGCAATCTTCATATTTCATAGAGAGAGATGAAGATAGTGGTCAGCATCACAATTAATTATTAATTTTCCTCCTGAAAAGCGTTTTTATTTATTATAATAGTTATATGTTATAACAACTATTATTATAACTGTATTTTTTATCTATGAGCATACATTAACGTAAGTCCGTTTTTCTTTTCATCGTTCAGAGCTGTACGTTTTTTTTTTGTCTTTAGACGATTCTTCATTTTTCAGTTAAAGTATTTCCAGTTTTTTTTTTTTTTTTTTTTTTTATTAACTTTTAGATAGAGACTTTATAGAATTGATTTTTTGTGAAACTTTAAAAAAAATTATCTAAAGATTGTACAAAGCAGTCAAAGCAATTTTTAAGGTAATTAGCGTATAATTCGGAGTTTACGGACAAGAAATTTCAATACATGCCGTTTTGCATTCGGGGCTGGCTGTATGCAAGTTACGAGTGCATCAGTACAAGAAGAGTACCAAAAGGATTCAAAATTATAAATACACACTGTTACGTTACAAATATTGATGAATGTGACTAGATTTTTTACTTCTTAAAAATAAGGAAATATATATTTATTAAAATAAACAATTATCTTATAAAATGAGGTTTGTCAATTCTAACCTCATACATACGTTTTTTCTATGATATTCTCAGTTTTTTTTTTAATTATAACTATTTTTGTATAAATAATTTAAAATGAATAATATATTGTTTCATAATGTTTCTATAACAAATTTAATCCAAATAATTTTAATTATTTTGTGACAATAATCAGTTGTGACATTTATCTTAAACACTTCAAAAGAAGAAAAGTAACCTGATGGCCAATTAGCTAGCACTCTGGCCTTTGGTAACACAGGCTCCAGGTTCGAATTCTGACGATGGCATGGATGTTTGTGAGTGGTTCGGAATCCACTTTAAACTGTAGGTCCCGGTCTGTTTAACCCTCGTGTACAAAAAATGACCGTAGAGCGACAAACAAAGTCAAATCAAAAGAAGAAATCTTATTAACACAGCATATATGAAAATGTGATATGATTTAAAAAATCCATCTATAAGACAATATGATCAATAACTGATTCAGTGGTTACTATGATATCTGAAGATACATTTCAAGATTAATAGAACTTTTGCTGAAAGCTTTGCTAAATTGGGATTAAATATGTCGAATATTGATAACGACATCCAAATGAAAATGTACAGAAAGCGATCACCGATTATTCTAAAACCCTTCCATGGAATCCTCCATCTACTTTGTAAATATCTAAAGTCGAAGATGACACCATTATTGATTTGGTTTGGTTTGTCACTCTACGGTCCTTTTGTGCACACTTTCGGCCAATCAGACCGGGACCTACCCCATGGATTCCGAACCACTACAAACATCCATGACACCGCCGGGATTCAAACCCGAAACCTGGAAGTGCTACCTAGCGTCAGAGCACTAGCCTCTCAGCCGTCAGGCCCCAAAGGTTTAATTATGTAATATGATCTATGATGTAGAAAAAATTGGGAATTCCTCCCAAACTATGCTTCTCACACAAACAGTAGGAAAAAATAACGCTATTTATTTGAATAAATTATTTGCTAAGTAAGATTCTGTTATCAAGACTCATATGAAACTTAGTACAAGAGCAATTATTTGAGCAAAAACATGCAAAATAAAGTCAATTTATGAGTAAGAATTTCACAGATAAAATTTTACTGTCCATTAGATTAAAACTAAGTATTTTATATTTTCTGTAGTAGAATTATTTGCTTTTCACAATATCATAAGATCAACTGTAAATCGAAAGCTATTTACTGTGATGATATGTAATACTCTAAATTTTGATGATACTTTGCTTAAGTTTGCATTTTTAAAAGCTCTTAATTTATATAAATATAATAATAATTTTTAATTTGTTTTCTTAATAAAACGTTGAAATGTATTTAAAATCGTATTGAATTTATTTTCTTGTTTTAAAGGATTAATTACTTGAACTAAATAAATTACTAATATGAATAAAATACTAAACATTGTTTTCACATGACAAATGAATATAAGTTATGATATATCAAAGTGTTTCGCAATCAATTTTTTGATGGTCTTATCTTTTTTCGATGACGACTACAAAAAAAAAAATTTAATCTACTACCGATTCCTTCCTGAAAGTTGGCAATTTCCGTTTTCTCAATATCGCAGAAGTCTAATGTTGAGCGATTGGAATCGTTTTAATGATTCAAACCATTCGAAATGGTCTGGAACATTCGCATAACGAATGTAACATTAAAGAAAAGATTGAAGGGCCTAAGTTCATGAACCGTGGAGAAAAAATGGCATTTTGCCCATGAAAGGGTGGTAAAACATTCTCAAAAATAAATGTAAATTCCAATAGACAAACAACTGTTCCAAAATTTAATTCTAGCAGACGGGTTTCTGCTAATTTAAGTTCCGCTGTAGCACTCAAAAATTCTAATCCTCAAACGAATATCCCTGTTCAAAATCCTCAAAATCAAATCCTCAATCGATAATGTACCAAAATGAAATTAATTTTAAATTTTATTAATATTTACCATTAGTAAGTTTTTCACCCCCATACATAATTTTTTCATTTCCTCACTAAGTTTTTAATTTTAAAAATTGCTGAATTTTTTCTACTATAAATACATGATTTGTTTACCCCATTTTTATTTACTATCTTGTAAAATATCCAAATTTTAAAATAATTTTATTTTTAATAAAATTTACAAAATTAGCTGTATTCTATGTTTTCCAAGAAATGAAGAATTCTTTAATTTCATTTAATGCTTGAACTGAATTTTCTAAGCGCATTTGTTTTCCATAGAATTTCTGCCATTCTATTATATTTAGATATAATAAAATTATTAATAAGATTTGTTAAATAATATTTATTGAATAATATCTTTATGATAATTAACTGTTGCGTCTATAGTTTATCTATACGTAATTGTTAATTTCCCTTTTATGCATGACATTGTGTTATTTGTGTGTGTGTTTTTGTGTGTGTGCTATATAATAATTTTCTATCTTTCAAAAATTGGATACCTATAATTTTAAAACTAAGAAGCACTACTTTTATATATATATATATATATTTTATTCTATAAAATCTACTTTATCGTTTGAAGTTATTAAATTTTAAATAATTCTTTTATTTCTTACTAAAACACAAAATAATTCGTATTTTAAATAAACAACATATTTAATGTAAAAATAGAATGGCAAAACAAAACTCAGAGAAGAATCTAATTTTTTTCTATTAAAATTTTATATTTTTATTCTTATAAGAAATCCATTAAAACTTAATATAATATTTTAAAAAAATATTCAAAGTTTAGAATTCTGAAAATTCGAAGCTGCAAGAATTATAATGAAGAATTACTTGTCTACATTAAAAAAAAATGTTTGTGTCTACAAAAAAAATGTTACTTGTCTACCTTAAAAAATTACTTATCTACATTATATTTTTAAAAATTTAAAGTGTATTAATAAATACACTGAAGTGACAAAAGTCATGGGATAGCAATATGCAAATTTTCAGATGGCAGTAGCATCGCGTAGAACAGGTATAAATGCGCAGTGCTTTCATTTCTGTTCAAGTTATTCATGTGAAGAGGTTGTGACGTGGTGATGACCGCACGACGGGAATTAACAGACTTTGAACGCGGAATGTTAGTTGAGCTAGACGCATGGGTCATGCCATTTCGGAAATCGTTAGGGAATTCAACATTCCCAGATCCACTGTGTCAAGAGTGTGCCGAGAGTATGAAATTTCAGGCATAACATCCCACCATGGACAGCGCAGTGGTCGACCGCCTGCACTTAACGACCGAGACCGGCGACGTCTGCAAAGAGTCGTAAATTCTAACAGACAAGCAACACTGCATCAAATAACCGCAGAAATCAATGTGGGACGTACAAGGGACTTGTCTGTTAGAACTGTGCGGAGAAATTTGGCTTTCTTGGGCTATTCCAGCAGAAGACCGACTCGAGTGCCTTTACTGACAGAACGACATCGCTTGCAGCGACTCTCGTGGGCACGTGAGCATATCGGTTGGTCCCCAGATGAATGGAAAACCGTGGCCTGGTCCGATGAGTCACGATTTCAGTTGGTAAGAGCTGATGGTAGGGTTCGAGTGTGGCGCAGACCCCACGAAGCCATGGACCCAAACTGTCAGCAAGGCACTGTTCAAGCTGGTGGTGGCTCCGTAATGGTGTGGGCTGTTTTTTCATGGCATGGACTTGGTCCTCTGGTGCGACTGGACCGAACATTGACTGGAAATGCTTATGTTCAGCTACTTGGAGATCACTTGCAGCCATTCATGGACTTCATGTACCCAAACAACGATGGGATTTTTATGGATGGCAATGCGCCATGTCACCGGGCCACAACTGTTCGAGATTGGTTTGAAGAACATTCTGGACAATTCCAACGAATGATCTGGCCACCTAGATCGCCCGACATGAATCCCATCGAGCATTTATGGAACATCATCGAGAGGTCTGTTCGTGCCCAAATTCCTGCACCATCAACGCTTTCACAATTATGGACGTCTATCGAGACAGCATGGCTCAATATTCCTGCAGAAGACTTCCAACTACTTGTTGAGTCCATGCCACGTCGAGTTGCTGCACTTCGCCGGGCGAAAGGAGGGCCGACACGATATTAAGAGGTATCCCATGACTTTTGTCACTTCAGTGTATACCACGACTTAAATGGATAGATTTATCTAGGCAATAAATAAAAAAAATAATTTTCAACATTACAGTCTAATTCTAATTTTCTTTTTAAATTTAATGTACATATTAACAAATAAGTTGCACATTAAATCCATATTTCCGATACCATGCGAACTGATGCAGTTTAATTTCATACTAACCAACCGGTCGATAAATAGTATTTACTGAAAAACATATTTATTCATAATTTATCTATTTCACATTCTCCTTATGCATAGTACACTATGTTTCATGTTACCAGATTTTACTTTTTCTAAAAATTCACATAAAATTCAAAAAAAAACTCAAACGTCTTATTAAAAACTAAATTTTTAAATTTCAAATTTTTTCTTTTGATGTATTAAAAACATATTTCAAAACATCATCCTATTTAAGTTAAATTTTTTTTATTCATATAATATTTTTGAGTTCATTTAATAATCATTTATTTTCATTATTATTTTGGATGCAGGTTATAATCACATAAAAACATGTTTAAATTGATAAATTTTTTCCCGTATAATAAATATTTTTCCTCTGTAATTTTAAGAAACACTCAATCATACAAAACATTTCTACAAATCCCGCTCATCTTCCCGCATTACTAATTATATATTATAAAATGTCCGAGCAACAATTAATAATTATAATTAGAAAATTAATTATATCTTAGAAAATTCCCACCTCACTGAATCATCCATTAAATCCCAAGGTACAAGACCAGCCTAGCTAATTATACAAGCAATTTTTAATTAAGCTACTAGACCTATTAGCTAATCATTCAAACAAATTTGAATTAAGCTCAAATTTTCGTTTCGAAACTATCCGAAATCAATAATATGAATCTTTGAAATGCGTGTCGAAATCAACAATTGTTGTTTAAGAAAATAACATAAAGCAGCAATTCGTGCTAGTTTTAGTGTGACTCCTTCAATAGCGAAAATGGGAAAACATTTACTGGCAGCGAATTAGTCCAGGAATGTAGGATTGCAGCTGCAGAAGGAATGTGGCTAGAAAATTTATTTAAAAGCATTAGTTTGTCCGTAAACCTTGTGGTTCAAAGAGAAGATGATATTGCAGAAAATATATTAACTGAATTGTCTGTCAAAAATCGACAAATAGAATGGCTCTCATTGGTCCTGGATGAGATAATTGATGTTTTAGATACTGCTCAGGTATCTGTATTCAATGGACAGATAATAATGATGAAGTGTATGTAGAACTTCTCGATTCTCATAGCATTCAAGGCACGATTATTGGAAAATATACTTTTAAAGGAGTTGAAAACAGTGTTCAGAAAAATAAGCTGTACATTGCATCATTCATCAACAGCCTTTGAGTGAAAAATGATATTTTCATGTTTTATGTTTGATACTTTCATCATTTGTTAATTATATCAAATCACATGTGCTCAATCATCGAGATAATTTGAAAGAAAAATGTTTAAAGTCATCTTTGTTGGAATTTACTGAGTCTTCAACTTAAGTGTGATGAGTTGCTTAAATTTTCCCGTGATATTTTTCCGTTTTCGGAACTACTTAACACTATATGTGAAAAACCCATTTTTCAAAATAAAAAATACAGACACACTCACACGAAACTTAGATTTAAGTTAACTGGTGTGTATTTGAACTCTACTAATAGTTTCCATTAGTAAAACTTAATTATGTGAATTACCTATGTACGTCATTTAGTACTTTTTTTTTCATTAATTCATCATCATCTACCTTGGCATTTATGGCCTAAAAACTTAATTAGGTTCATTGCAGAAAAACTTGATTAAAACCTCCAGTGTTGTAGAAAAGAAATAAAACGCATAAAAAAGAATGGCGTAATTAAAAATAAAACAATTTTTTAATTTAAAAAGGAGCTGCATTTTTCAAAAGGGTTAGAAGCGTTTTTAAATTGCATATAGATATTGTCAAGTCCTCCATATTAAAGAGGTTGACGATTTCTGTTGGTACATACATGGCTTTTTGAGCTGAATCAGCGGTTAGGTTAGTATTGTTAGTATTAAAATTTTGATGCAGTTGTTGTGAGGCCGATGGCGTAGCATGAGAGATTTTGGGGTTCCTTGCAAAAAACTGGCGGCGGAAACTTTCCCTCCGAGACTGGCCGGCTGTTGAAGGCGGGTCAAACTCTCATTAATTACAGTTAAAATGTTCAAATTCTTATGTCAGTTATGTTTCTTAATGACACGTTGCATAAAAACATTTGATGATTATTTTGTATGATTTACTTACAATTTAATCAAAATAAACTGTGACGATTAATAGTTTGGAGTCCCCTGGACTAGATCACAACATTATAAAACTGGAAAACCTTTGAATAACAAAAACTAGAAACAACATGAAAGAACATTAAAGTTTTCCACTATTGACGAGGTTAAGATATTTTGAATGAATCTAATGAATGCTAATGAATTTCAAACAGTCCGTTTGAAGTTCAACAAACATTAAATCGTCGAACAGTTTGATAAATTCGATTCGGATGAAAATGAATGGTTCATGACTTACGCACTAATGCAATGATTCGATACATTTATACGGATCACACGAATTCGACCCATCCTTACAGCAGGCGGTTTAATTTTTGATGTGCCGGTATGAGATATTTTATTATAAAGAATAAGATATTTTAAACGATTTTAATTCTTGATTTAATAAGAAATATTTTATGGAATGATATCTGTATAATTTAAAAATGTTTTCTGTGTTTTTACTTAAAAAATTTGTGTATTAAAATTTTTATTCATCTGACATATGACACATCTATGAATTTTAACAGGTAACTCAACAAAACAGCCAGTCATGGAAGAATTGCAAAAAATTGCTGAGAATAAATTGAAATCTGCCACGTCTGATGAAGTAAGTTCTAAAAATATAAGAATGTGGATGCTTTTTTTTTTTTTTTTTTTTTTTTTTACCATTTAATTGGCAGAAAAATGCATAGATTTATAATTTTCTAAGATTATATTATACAACTGATATTCATAGATATAAATACATATAATTTATCATAAAACTGTAATTTCAAACAGAAAATTGTAATTTTATATAGATTTTATTAAACAGTTCTTATAATTAGTTCTTTAGGTATTGTATTATTTTCATTAATTTTAATACTTTATTATTTTTAATAATTATCTGTATTTTATTCTCAGGAAGTCATAGTGAAATCACTTTGGGAAGAAAAAGCCTGTGTTATAACTTTCTTTCGAAGATTTGGCTGTGGTTTCTGTCGTTTAGCAGCTAAAGATTTCAGCCAAATTAAACCAATTTTAGATGAAAACAATGTCAGACTTATTGGTGTTGGTGTTGAAGAGTTGGGCGTAGAAGAATTCATTAATGGAAAATTCTTTGACGGAGGTATTATTTTCAATTGGAAAACATATCGTAAAAAATATTTTGTAAGGTATACATGTTCATCTTAAAGAAGCTGTTTGAGATATTTAATATTCTAATTCATAGGCTCCACTTTTATGATGTTAATGTATGTGCAGAATCTATTCCTACTTTTGAATATTTATGTACATTTTAAAATAATTTACTAATTTTAAAATTATTTTTCATATTTAAAAATGTGTATTTATTTTTCAAGATTCTACATTTAAGTATTCATTTTGTATGTTGCTCTTCAAAATATTTTTTATATGAGTAAAATTTTTTTATTATAAATAAATCAGCTAGTCTAAAAATGAAAAAGCATTTGAAATAGTTTTTATCTCAGTGTATATGTTTTATCAGTTAATGCACTTTTATTAGCATATTAATAAATAAATCGTCTTAAAATATTGATTTAAATACTAATGGAGCAATATAATAAATATTGCTAATACTTCTAAGCATTCAATATATGCAATCATTATTTTTGACATTTAAAAAAGTATTGCTTTTAATTTCTTAACTATTCTACTAAAATTTAATATTTTAGTTAAATTCATTTTTGATTAATTATTTTTCTTTAATTAATATTATTTATCATTATTAATTTATATAGTCATATGTATAATTTCATAAAGAATTCTTCTTTATTTTTTGTTTTAGAACTATTCATTGATAAAGAGAAAAAATGCTACACTGATTTAGGATATAAGAGGTAAGAAAAATGTATTGAATTTTAATTGATTATGAAGCATTATGATTATAAATAATTATATACATTAACATACAATTTAAGAATTGTAATTGTATGTTATAATTCTATGGTCTTCTTTCTCTATATATGTATTATATTGTTTAAAATTTTAAAATGCTCCAAAATATCAAGAAAAGAAATCTATTAGAAAGCTAAAATTTTTATAAAAAATATTCTTATAGAAAAAAATATAAATTAACATTTAAATATAAAATTTAATATATGTGCAGTAAATAGTAAAAAAAAAAAAGCTGAATTTAAAGTAAAAATATTTGGTTTTTTAAAAATAGATATGTTACAATATTTTAAAGTTAAACTATCTGTCTAATTGAGGGGCACTAACAATGGCAATTGAGAAAAGCGTTGAAGATGATAATGTGATTTATTCTAAATTGCCATTGGGTGTATAAAAATGATGAGTGGAGTGTCTATTCATTATCACTGCTGGTCAAGAATATTTCATAGTTAATTGTAAATATAATTTCATAGATCTGAAAACTGAATATTGTATTCAAATGGTTGAGCTGCAGTGGCCTACTAAATATCAACAGGCACTGTTCATCAGCGTTTAAATGATTGTTTAATTGAAGATGATATCGCTTATGTATAAAAATGCAGATGTTTTTGTTCTGAAAGATATATTTAATTTCATGCATGCTGTTTCTAAGATTTTACATATGCATTGTAATTTTATTTTTATTTTTTATTTAATGTTCCTATTATTATTATAAATATCTATTATTTCTGGGATTCATTAATTTTTTTATTCATATGGTAGAATTTTGTCATCCTAAAGGAATTATCATTGAATATAGAAAAAAAATTTACTCATTAGTAATTATACAGAAATGTATTTTAACTGTGAATGGCAATAAATTGAATGGAATAAAGAAAGTTCTAGAAAATTTGATAGATGTACTGTATAAACAAGAAAAGATAGCATAAATGATAACAAGGCTTATGTTGAATTAATCTTTTTCTTATCTACATTTCTTCCTAAATGATGTTATTTGCAACATCATTCAGTGCAGTTCTTTTTTTTTTTTATTCCATTAGAAATGTTTATTTATAACATCATTCAATGCAGTTCTGTTTTTCAATTCTTTCTATTAGCTCACACTCTCCCTATATATATTTTGTTCAAATTTTCAATCGTTAATAAAATACTTTTTATTCATCCACTCAAGTTCCAATATATTTTTTGAACTTGTAGTGGATGACACTTGATGTTAATGCAGTTTTTCAAATATTAATTCAGTAATTAAATTTAATTAATTAATTAAAAAATTTTAGATTTAAGTTGCATACTGCTACCAATAGATGGCACCAGATAAACTTAAAAAAATGAATGAAAATTATTTATAAAGGACTTTCTGCAATATAGTGAAAAAAAGTAGGAATTGACATTAAAAATTTTTTTTTCAATATTACTTGTTTTTTTTTTTTTTTATTCCATTAAAAATGTTTCATGTATAATTCAAACACGGTGCTAAAATAACATGCACTTGTACAATATATTCATCAGTTGCAGTTAAGCTACCACAAATAGAGTTTGTAAAATTTGTGAATCATGAATTAATATACTGTATTATGGATTTTAATTCACATCAGTTATTGCATTGCTGTATTTTCAGTTAGGCTATAAAAGAAAGTGCTTAAGAATTGTATAACTATTGTAGTAGAATTGTATTGTACAACTACTGTTCTGTTAAAAAAAAAAAAAAAAAAAAATTGTGAAAATGAAACCCAACTCTAAAAATGTAAATTTTCTTCAGCATTTTCATTAACTCAAGTTTCAAAAATATTTTACACAATTACATTCTTATGATTCCAATATTAATTAAAAAGGCATTGTTTCTTTTGAAATAATGTGGTTATCCCGTAATACAGGTAAAGCAATTGTTTCTGGATGTAGTTAATTTCTCTTTAATGCAACACATTTGGGACCACAGCCATGCTGAATCATTAAGCATCATTAAAGTTTTAAAAAGCATATCAAAGATAAATAAAAATTGTGACAATTTAAAACATGTACATATTTAATGTGTTTATGCACATTCTGATCTCATGTACTCTATTTATATCATTTTTTAATGAATGCAAACAACATGGCATCATCTGGAAGGTTAAGGTCAACAAATGCTTGAATCCATGCAAAAGCAAAGGTGCTATATTATAAAATGCCTAACTATTGAATGCTTATTAAAGAATGCCTACTTTAGCAATATGTATTAAGCAATATAAATTTTTATTTTGTGATACTGGTACTAGATCACATAATAATAATTATGTGAACTAGTATTTGTAGGCCTGTCTTAATAGCACATTAGGGCCCAGTTAAATGCAATATAAAGAAACAACTTGCATATTTTTTTAAATTTATATAAATGCTTTCAGAGCAGAGTTCCTATAATTGAAAAGGCCCATAATATAAACTATACTGAATATTCATAAGCTAAATTCAATAATGTATATCACTCAAATTTTATGTTAGAAGTATATTGGTAAAATAAGCAATGTCTCTTTTTTAAAAAATATTTACATTTTTATAAACTTTTTAAATTTGTGTGTATTTTATTTTAGATTTGGAATGTTGAGCATAATTCCAGCTCTGGCAGCAAAAACATCAAGAGATGCTATTTTTAAAGTAGGTTTCTACAATATATTTTGCCAAAATGGGAAAACTTAAGCATTTTATATGTTACTCTCAATTGCATTATGAACTATGTTTACTTAAATAAGCATTTGTACATAAATAAGAAGTTACTCAAAATGAAGCATAATTTAAAAATTAGAAAATAGTAAATAAACTATTTTGTCATTTGTGACAAAAAATAATTCTGCTAAATGAGTACTTTGAAATTGAAGGTGGAGTAAACAAAGCTCTAATTATACAAAAATTTGTTAGTATAGATATTACTAATAATTTTATATTGTTGTACAATATTTTAACAGTAGAAAACATATTTTTCGAATTATTAGTAATATTTAAAATTAATACTGCTGCTTAATTATTAAACAATATTGAGATTTTATATTGCCTAGTTATTATTAAATGAATAAAAAATAGCCAGAAAAACCAAGTTAGCCAGATTTATCATTTTGATGTTTGAGTTATCAAATTTATAATCCATTTGATCATATATTCATTGCTTAGTTTCATTATGAAACATATGAAGAGTACAAGAGAGTGAGTAAAGAAAAAATAACTTGTTTTATATAACAACGAGAATGACAATATTGTACTTCTTTTAGCTTACAAATTTGCTTACACAAAGTTTTTATTAATAATATAGTAATAAATAGATGGTCGTAGTTAGAAAAAAAAAAAAAAATCTAATAAAAATTATGTTATAGCAATTTTTTTTAAATAGTATCAATAACTTCTTGGAGGTATAAATATTGCTGATTCATTTAAAATTTTCCTGAATCCCACCTATCTATTTTCACTAATAAAATGGTGAAATATCAAAAAATATTTACTTTTGGTTAATTGAGAAAACTGTATACATAAAAATGGAATGCATAGAAATTTATTCAATAATCAATTATTGATAGCAAATTGAATAAATAGTGATTTTTACAATTTAATTTATAAACATCAATATTGGAAAAATTTAAAAATTTTCCAACAAATTTTTCAAGATTAATTACGTAAACGTAATTAATCTTGCCAGAAAAGTTTGCCAAAAGTAACTCAGACAATGGCTGTGTCAGATTATTGGTTGTTAATATAGGGGAATACCGAACATAAAGCACTTTAATAAATAAAAATTTAAGCAATTAAAGTATATACATAATTTTACACACATTCTGAATCTGTGTAGGCAATATAAATATCATTCTAGTAGCTAAAAATATATATTGAATATTAATTTGAGTATTCTTAAATTGATAAAAAAAAAAAAAGCACACTACTGAAGAAAAATTTAAAGTGACAATTAAAAATTGTGACAAGCTACTCTATGGCAAGAACTAATTTTTTTCCTACATCAAATTGTAGCGATATCCACCATAAGAACACGAGCAGCCCAATAAAATTTAACCTTGGTAAAGTTGTCAGAATTAAAAGTCAAAAACAAGAGCAATGCATGTTGTCAAATGTGAAAAATCCATGGCTTCATCTGACGAGCACAGAGGACAGACATCATCAGTAGTTACACCAAATCAGTGTAAGTGTTTATTAAGAAAATCATGACCTGTCGAGAGTCAAAAATTTGCTTAAAAATTGCACAGGGCAAGTACATTGAGATGGGTGATGAAACAAGTATATTCCATGTTTTATCAGTTGAAAGGAGGTGCAAATTTGTTTTAAGGGCCTGCCTATTTTCTTCTTTACCTCAGAACTAAATTAATGAAAGGATAAAGGAAATTGTGGTTGTGGTAACTTACAACCATTTTTGACCAAGAGCTCGGCCTTTTTTTGTTTCCAGGCACTTCACAATGGCTGGGAATCCACTGAAAAACAATCTCCCAGCCAGTAGCAATGGCATTGAACAGATTTATCTCAGCCTCTTCAACAAGGAAGCAATCACTAGGTAAATAGGAGACAGTTGCCAAAGTTGCAGCCTGAGAATCAATAAAGATGACTGCTTTATTAAGATTAGTAGTTAGTCCAAGAAGGTTTAAATTGCATTCCTTATGGCAAAAATCTCAGCATCAAAATTGGAGGCATTAAGACCAACTGCATACGATTCCTCAAAAAATCCTTTACAATAGAGATCGGCACAATATTTTCATTACACAGAGCCATCAGTGTAAATGTGGATCCATTCAGAACTAATAAGCATGAACCTGCCTTATTGGTTAAAAAGTATCTGATATTGCACTACTATCTTGATTTGTAACTCTTCAATAACTTGTTAACAATTAAGCATAAATTTATGAGTTCTCTGCTGTACTGAAATAAAAACTTTTTTACAATGGGCGAAAATGAGAGCAGTGCTGTGTCGTGACATGCTGGTTCAACAAACGCTTGAAATTCGAAAAGTTTGTCCATCTCATGATCAATATGTCTATACGAAAAAATCTGAAAGTGATTAAGTATTGAAGTTGTTATAGAGTGGTTATAAAAAATGAGAAAAAATTTCCCTGACCAAACTTATAATATTTTCCTGATTTAAAGCTACTAATTATATTAGTGTCCTGGCTTTCTTCCTACTGAGAACCACTGTATGTGTGTAATGTACTTTAATAAAAATACTTTTATGAAATTAAATTAAATTGAAATTAAATTTTTTAACATTAAATTAAATTTTAATGTTAAAAATAGAATGAACTTCCTAAAAAACAATTAAAATAGTATGTTACAGTAAATCTCTGAATTATTATAAGAAAACCATTTTTATTAAATTCAGTATTGATCAATTATTTTATTTTAAACTATTTTTATTAAGTGGGATTTACATGATTTATTTTAATAATTATCTTTTTTTTAAAGAAATTTCCAAAAAGAATTTTAAAAAACTTCACGGAAATGGCCAACAACAATTCTCCCTAAATATGTTTTTAAAGGTGATCACAGAACTTTGCTATTTTACCCTCTATGTACACATGTAATGGGAGCCCAATATAAAAGCACAATGAGTAATTAAGCACATAAATAACAAGTTAAAGTATGCATTCAACAAATATTCTAAAAAGGATACTTGATTAAATAATTTAAGCTTAATACACGTAACTACTAATTTATTAAATTTAATTCTCAGTAAATAAATGCATAAATAACAAATTAGCAATGAATGCAGCTACATAAGGATCGCTGCTCTCATCAGCAATTTTTAGATATTTGTAAGAATTTCCCTGATCGATAAAATTCCCTATTCTATCGCCACCTTAAGTTACGTCAATATTTTGGCTTCTCAATTTATGAGAAATACTTTTCTTTTATTCCAATTAAATATTTCATTTTTGTCTGAGAATGAAATAAAAATTCTATTAATATCAAGTTGAAATCTGTGATGTAAACATTTTTTACTTTTGAACATATGTATTTATTAAGCAAAAAAAAAAAAAAAAAAAAATTTATCTTTTAGGCCAAAAGAAAAAAGTGTAGGTGGTGATTTGAGGGGTGATAAATATCAAGTTGGTGGAACTTTAGTCATAAGTAAAGGTAAATATAAATTTAATTAAAATATTTTTTCATTTATGGTAATTATAGACTATTTTAAGATAATTTTTTTATTGCTGCATAATTTTCTTCAGGTGGCAATGAAATTTTATTGAATCACAAACAAGAATCCTTAGCTGATCATGTTAATCCAGCTGAAGTTTTGAAAAGTCTGGGCATAGAGGCTGTTATAGAACAACCTGAACCAAAAGAACAACCTGTTTGTAATACCCAAGGCGCTTGTGAAGTATCGGGATGATTTATGGAACAATTTCTACAATTTTTTCTACATAAACATTTTTTCCTTATAATGTGATTTTACTTTAATGATTTAAATTATAAATTTATTATATTAATCACATAAATATTCTATTTTGTATATGTTTTTACTTGCAATTATGTTTTACTGAATGTTTCCATATAATGAAATTGAATTTTTTGTATGTTAGGTGCAATTGTGTTGTATTATTAAATTATATAAAACTGCATTTATTTGCTCAATGCTTCATTAAATTAGTAACTTTATTTCTGTGTTGAGTTTTCAAAACTTCATCTATTTACAGTTTATTTCTATAACAAGTTTTATCATTTCAGTAATTAATATAATATTGGAAGCATACAATTCCAATAAATGAAATGTCATATTTTTAAACTAATAAAATATCGGTATTATTTATAATTGTAGTTAAATGCAAATAGTACTACAGTATAAATTTATCTCAAATAATTAAATATTGTTGATTATTTTAGTAAAGTATTGCTAAATGAAAGAAATAGGCATTCATTTTAATACTCAAAAGCAAATATAAAAATAAATCATGAAGTTTTATTTTACTATCGATCTAAAAATATTACAGAAATGCTTAACTAAATACATCAAAAGTTGAAATTACTTTATATTGATTAGAATTTCGCTTTCATTTAACAATCGGTACACATAAATCTAAACCAAATCAATGAGTATAAAATTCGTTTCTTCTAAGAAACATGTTACACAAACCTATATTTTTGACTAATTGCTATGAACATAAAAGGTAAAAATATATATAAAAAACAAATGTTTTAAAGGTTTTTTTAATACTGTTTTCACTCATTAAAAATTCTTAAATGACTATACAGGTATTGAAATAGTGAAAAAGATGTTTATATTAATTTAAAAGGCTTGATTAATGGCAGTCGAAACTTCTTTTAATTGTATGTAGTTAATTTAATTGTTACTTTGATGTAAAATGAAAGCTCAATTATTGACCCTGTTTTTCAATAATATATATATATTTTGAAAATTAAAAGCCAGTTGCATCTAAATTTTTTTAAAGCGACTGAAAATCATTAACACACTGTTACTGCTCAAAGGATATACACTTTAATATAAAATATTTATTGGATATAAGAAAAGAAAATACATAAACTAACCAAAAATTGAATTTATAATAATTTTATATTAAAAAACTATTCAACAGTATAAATATTAATTTCTTTTAATAAATATTGGAAACATTATTTTAAAAATATAACAACTTTAAAAATACCATTCTTTTTTGAATAGCAATTTTTTTTTTTATTTGTAACTGATGTACAATGTTATAGAAATGACATTAATGTTAAGGAAAAAACATATTTACACAGCAAATGAAAACTATAACATTAATATATACATACAAAAATGGGTGACAAAGAAATGCACACATCTGAGGTAGGTATGCGTAAAAAAAAAAAAAAAAAAACAGCTTAAATAGCAAATAAAATCATCCAGAATTGTTTCTTTGGTTATATTATGAAGATGGGTATAAGCAAGGCATTTAAACAAAGCTCATTTTAAGGTAAAATAAATTTTCGCTGTCCAAAACTGAAATATGGACGGAGAGGTAAAGGCAATAGGTTAAGTAAGTTGATAATGAAACAAACTTCAAATGATTCTAAAGTTTGCCAAAAATCTTATTGCAAGAATTGCATCTTAAATAATATTTAAGACATCAAATGTTAATGCATAAATAAACCAAGTTTTAAGTAACTTGCATAGATCAATTCAAGTACATCTCTATTTTTCCCCTTTTCAAATTGGGAGAAAATATGTATGAACTAAACAATTCATATTGTTTTTTTTACAAGTTTAGAAGCAGATTAAAAGATGAAATTACATAT
Source organism: Caerostris extrusa (assembly GCA_021605095.1). Taxonomy (NCBI): domain Eukaryota; kingdom Metazoa; phylum Arthropoda; class Arachnida; order Araneae; family Araneidae; genus Caerostris; species Caerostris extrusa. The sequence goes on from BPLR01010854.1 coordinate 41,906, forward strand.
CAAAAACATCATTTTAATGAAAATCTTATATGTAGTATCAGATGATTGTTGTAGAAAGAAATGCTCACAATACACCAACAAATTAAAATTATCTACGACAATGATTTTTACAGTTGTCATCTTCTATGAGAATTTCCATGTCTTTTGTACGGTGCATTGCGTTTTTTATGCTGCGATTGTGTGGCAGTTTTGTTTATTAAAAAAGGATTATCTGCAGCAGCTCGAGTAGATGATAAGCACATCTCGAACTCTTTTTCCCGCTGTTCTTCCATGGCCTTTAATTTTGCTTCGATAGCCATTATTTGATGAATTGTACTAAAATACACAAGAATAATTAATTAGTTTTATGAATATGGACAGTTAGATCAGATTTTATGTATTTTCCTATTTTAGATAAAGGGGTGGAGAATCGGCCAAAAATTACTTCTGAGTCGAATTTTTATACTGACATCTAACTCTTTTCTGCACAAATAAAATTAGAATTTATAAAATACAGAATTTTTCTTTTATGAAACTTTAAAAGTGTTGTATTTCCACTCACTTAAAAGGCATACTTCTACTCTAAATTTGTTATATATACATATATTATATAAAAATATAGTACTAAATTAACAAGAATCAATGTACCATAGAAAAGCAACGGAAAATTATATTTTCAGTAAAGATGCTATATTTGTAATGCATTAATTCTTTTTATTCTTACTAATTGAACTTCTATAAGATCTTTCATTATTGATTGAAGATGACTTTTTATAAATGCTTTTCTCAATACTGAGAAAGTATATGCTGCTAAAGGGTATTGCCTTTGGTACTGGTTGTATTATGGAATGGAATTGCCCCTTTAACACTTATTAATTCCTAGAATTTTTGAAAAACAAATCTTATTTTAATAAAAAAGAGTAGGATGTTGAAACCAACTCTTCCCCACAGGTGCCAACGATGGATGAGAAGAAAATCAAATCCATCCATAAGATAATTATCTTGTTTTTTATATAATTGATCCTTGATATATGAGTTCAGTTACCATTACTTGATTTCCTTCATTTTGATTAAAATTTAGAACTCATAGAAAAACAGGCAATGGATAAATCTCAAAAGTAATAGGAAAGAAGGGCAAAGAAAAGAGAGCTGTTAGTTTCTTTAAACTTTCACTGAAATAATTAATTTACCATCATCGTTAAAGGTTAGCAGGAAAATACATATGAATCATTTAATCTTTGTACTTAAGGAAAAAGTTAGCAGTAGTTATCTTTTACTGATTTGAATGATACTTCAATTACTAAAGATCATAATTAATTATATATAATTTTGTAGAATTTTACATATGTATATTTTTAAAATTACACTATAAATATATTAAAAGACAAGAGCAATCAGTATAATACATACTTTTAGTTTGCTTTGTTTCCTCTGGTGTTTTGCCTAGGACTGTTGGTTTTAGTTTCTTTCCAATAAATGTCTCCTATTTTTAATAAAAATATATTAAGTTTTCCAACTTTAGATAAACTAAATTATTAAATAAAAATAATGCATGATCTAAAATGATGCAAGGGTAAATTATATTACACCAAGTATGAAATAAGAAGGAATAAATGCGGAATAAAATAAAAATTTATAAATTCAAATTATTAGATTTTCGAAGCCCATAAATTCAAATTATTTAATGTTAAATAAACATTAACTTAGTTTTCTAAAAATTATTTCAAGTTAATTTATCTTTATAATAAAAATAATTTTTAAAATGGTATTCAGAAGAATAAGATTAACAATCAATACACCTTAGTTTGATATTTACATAAATTATAATGCTAACAAATAATTAACCAAGTAAATAAAATTTTATTGAAGTGAACGAAAAATGAACTAATAATTTTATGATAAGAAAATGAAAAGTAATTTATTAATTATCAGAATTATCATTACTATGTTTTTAATTCAATAATAATTTTATTTCAATTTTAACATTTTTGTAAATATGTTATTATATTAAAATAAATTTTTATACTAACATAAATTATTAAAATAACAATTTAATCAACCATTGAAAACATAGGAAAGTATAAAACACTTTCATTTTTATATCAAAGTATGTACAACATATGAATTAAATTTATATAAAGCCATTAAATTTTTTTTTATACATGAACTGTTATTATTCTTGTGAAATTTAATAAAACAGATTTTGCATCATAATAATTATATAAAACATATAAATTAAAAATATTATTCATGAAAAAATGTATATGATTAATTTTTTTTTGTCATTACGATTACAATTCTATGACATTTAATTAGATAATTTTGCTTTCATGAAAGTTACGTTACAAGAATGCAAAACATACTGATGGTGCAGTGTGTGCCCATTTCACAACTAAATTTTTCCTAGAGCAAGCTTTCCATTTAACACAGCCAATGCCTGTTCTGCTTGTTCTCTTGTTTCATAAGTAACAAAAACTATAGCCTCTAGGTTGTCCTTTTTAAAGCCCTGATTTATGAAAGAGGAAGTCAAATTTCTCTATTTTTCCAAATTTTTGCACAATTTTCAGCAAATTATACCTGCAAATATAACTAATGTAATGTTTGCTGTAAAATAATAGTACACATAGAAAAATTACAAAAGATTTTTTTTTTTTCATATATAGTTCTCATTGACAGATTTTCATAATCTTACTATACTGAGAGAGATCCCTTTAATGTAAATAACACTCATTTTGCACTATTTCCTAAGTAATTTAATATTTTGTTTATTTAAGTTTTAATTACTTGTTTTGACTGCCAGATGCCTAAAAACTTTCCCCACCTTCGGACATATTACTCTCTTTCCGCTGTTGCCTTCCCAAGCTGGATTCCAATTTTTTGTAATTCTTTCAAATGTCAAAATAGTTAACTACTCATGACTATTCATTTACTTATTAATATCTCTCTCCCCCTTCCCTTTGCACTTACACACATACACACATAGAGAGATGCATTGATCAATTAAAACCATCTAGTTGATATGTTGCTAAATAACATCATCAAAACATCTAGTTGATATGTAGCTAGATGCTTGCAAGGGAAATTAAATGGATAGATCAGATTTTGAAATGGTATATAAATGACGGTGATCATTCTTTGTAAAGTAATAGTTGTATCATTGCATCAAGGGAAATGGTTATCATTTATTTAACAAAAAAGGGCATATTGTGATGATAGATAGTTAGATAAAATATTTTTGACTCCATGCTTAGTTCCTATATTTAATGCATTTAATGTACATCTATCGCGATTTGTAAAAAGAGACAAAACATCCAAATGAATAGAAATGATTTTTTTAAAAATTAACTGATGTTGATTGACATGATACAGTAGATAGATACTATTAAAGGAATAAATGTGGTTAAAATATGCAGTTAATCACATATTATTGCTTATGGAACTGTCAAACTACCATCTTGCTTGAGTTTCAAGGCCAAATGCTGTCAGTACAGTAGTGCCTATTAATCAGACGTATTATTTTTGTGCTTATTACTTAGATTATCTTTAAAAACTTGGTTTTGTTTTACATCATATAAATAAGCAAATCCATGCATAAGGGTGGATCAAATGAAAATGGAACAGTGGTCATAATTTGGTGTATTTGTATTTCACCCGAGCTCTATCTCTATATATAGTGTAACAAAACTGTTTGTAGAGATAGAGTCATGGGTGAAGTAAGAGAAACCCTATTGAGGAATGGACTCACCCTTGGCAAGTGAGCACAACTACATGGTATGAGCTGGCGGTCATCCAACAGGCAATCAACCTACATCATGTTTACAACTAAAGAAAAGCATTGTGGTGTTATTCATTTTTTTAATGGCAGAAGGTGTTGGAGTTCAAGAAGTGTATAGGCGAATGAAACAGTGTACAAAGAACAATCATTGTCAATGGCTTGTGTGCAGGTCTAGCACAGAAGTTTCTGCATGGTGAGGTGTGAGTTTCTGTTCTGTTCAGACCATCATTATGGAAAAACTGTATTACAGCAAACTGAGTGCCACATAATCTCATAGACAATCAGAGTTAGCTTCACATGGGATTATTCTTGCAGCATCTGCTCTGATATTGTGTTGAGGGCAATTTCTTAGACAGAGTTGTGGGAGGTGATGAATGGGTGCCATCATTACCAACCAGAAAGCAAATGACAAAGCCAACAATGGAAACATCCCAGCTCCCCGCAGTCAAATAAGTAAAGGATGATACAGAGGTTCCTGCCCCAGGATCAAGTGATTAGTATCACAATATTCTAGAACGTCTGCATGCAGCAATCAAAGTGAAGTGGCCAGGCATGTTGTCCTCTGAGTAATTTTGCTCGACAATGCAAGAGCACATACAGCTTTTTACATACTTAGCAAGATGGTACAGTTTTGGTGGAGTGTATACCATACAGCCCCAACCTTTCATTATGTGAATTTCACATCTTTGGTCAATTAAAAGGGCATGGAAAGGTCGACATTTTTACTCAGACAGCAAAATCATGCACACTATTAAAAACTGGCTTCAATCTCAGCCAAATTCTTTCTACTAACAAGCTATTCACAGCTTGGTGCAACAGTGGGACAAGTGCTTGTGTAATTTTGGTGATTACATTTGAAAAAAATAAATAATACCTTTTCTTATTTTGTGGCTACTATTCTATTTTCATTTGATCCACCCTTATATGATGATTTTTAAAAGAAGCCTGATTGCACTATTAGATGCAAAATGATGAGAGTGTTGAATGGACATGTTTTCCATGGGATGCTCTTAACTTAATTGTTTGCTGAAATCCTAATTCTTACCTAATTACATTTCTTAAGGTAACTGCTTCTTCAGTGACAATGGTATCAATTTCTAACTAAGGGCATAATATTATGACAGCTCTTCTATTGCAAAATAATGTTTCTCCTACAAAGCTCATACAATTCTAAATAATAATTTTATAAATATAATGACAATGTTTCTTAATACCAGCATTCTTAAATTCTCCTTATATAAATTTGATTTATCAATAGTAAAATTATTTATAACAAGTATGAGCATCAAAGATCTACTTTTGTTGTAATCCTTCTGTGACGTAGAACAAGTAATAAAAAATCTAGTTAAAGTGTCAAAAATTTTTTCATGCTCCCAAGACAGATATATATGTAATTAGATGGTTTTTTTTACTACTTTAAACCAGCCAGTCCTAACCTTAAAAAATTTACACATTGGAACTTCCTGCCAAGAATAATATTAAAACAATATAATAACATGTATACATTTATTATATTTTTAAACGAAACACTATATCACTTTGAAATCTTATCAGATAAAAATTTCAAAGTGATATAGTAGTGATAAATATTTAGATTTATCACATTTTTTTTTTCTTGTAGCTTTATTTGGTGCAAAGGAAATAAAAAAGCCTTAATAAACTATCATTTTAGATATTAGAACTAAGACATCAAATTGTGATCTTATTTTTTTTTTTTTTAACTTAAAAAGTTTATTTTTTACTTTTAAATATAATATTCAGTAAAACATGATATAGTTTAAGATGTCAGATTTTTTTTTTATCGCATGTCCATTTATTTAATTTTAGAAAAATAAATAAATAAATAAATACTTGAAGTATTTAGATATTTTAGTTTGAATTGTTTAAAATTTTTTACACTTAAATAGGATTTAAATGCCCCATTTTTTGAAATTTGCATCAATGTTATATTGTTTTCACACATAAATACACTTATAACATAAAAATGTTTGAGAATTAATCTTAAATGTTTTTTTAATTGCATATCACACTCTTGCAATTATCCTTATACTATTATACTTGGAATTATTATTATAATTTTATTATGAATACTATTCCTGTAAATGTATCTAATTCTGTAATATCAAAATAAAGTATAGTACAAGTATTTACTAAAATCCAAGCAGATCACCAGTTACATCTGTACACATATTAATATCTATTAAAGTTAAGGGATACATATTATAAAACTGATATTTTTATCTTACTCAGTTAGACGACTGTCGATATTGCCAATCCAAAGCCTTTTTTCATCAGCTTGCGGAGGTGGAGCAGGATCTAATGGCAATGGAATACTTGGTTCCTGAAAAAAAAAAAAACCAAACATGTATATAATATATAGTGTCAATGCTGAACAAATGCTATACAAATAGCTATATATGAGCTTTTTTTTTTTAGTATTACAGAAAACCATGCTACATCTTTTGCTAAATATCTATATATGAGATCAATATAATGAATTAAAATACATAAAAATATATTTATTAAATATATAGTGTCAATGTTGAACTAAATATTATTAGATGAATTTAATATATTAAAATATAAAAAAATTTGAGTATTATAGGAAAACATGCTACATCTTTTGCTAAATATCTATATATGAGATCAATATAATGAATAAAAAATATATAGTATTTTAATCTATAATTCCTTTGGCAAATAGCAAATTCACTTTTTTCTTTCCTTTTCCTTTTCTTATTTATATGTCAATTTTATACGAAAAAGAAATAATACAAATATTACTTACAGTGGACATATTAAAATGTCTTAATCATAACTGCATATATATATAATACATAAACATTAATATCAGTATTGTCAGCAAACGAAAGTTTCCTTCGTTATTTCATATAAATATGAATATAGACAATCATGTACAGAGATTTCAAATTTCTTTATTTTTTCCTGTAACTTAATCTGAAATTTAGTATATCAACAATCAACAATAAATTTTATTTTATTCACTTCAGTTCAATTTTCCACATAAGTGAAACGTATAAAACAAGATTCACCTAGAACTACCTATTAGATATTAGGAAAAAAAAAAAAAAAAAAAAAAAAGGCGTGTGTCTTAGTTAGCAAAGGTGTTTGTCTTATTAAAGTGCATAGGATTTAACCTCAACCCTTTGTTTCATAATTAATATTAAAATTAAAGCATAAAGGAGAATTTAAAACTAATTAAATAAGAATTGATGTAAAATAATTGAGCAGCATGCCGATGTTAACGTGGTGAAAAATTTTCCCTTAAATTTATTTAAAGAATTGCTTAATTAATTAATGCCATTTTTAAACTTATCTATCTTATTACAACCTGGAAAAACTATCGTTCTTTCTAACTTGAACCAGGCAAAGATTCATCTAACCCCACTAAGTATCATCCAATTTCCCTTCTCTCCATTATAAGCAGACTGACTGAATTTGTCCTTCTTAAAAATTAAGTTTCATCTTTCAAAACATTCTATTATTATTCATCAGCAGTTTGGCTTCACCTCTAAGCTTAGTATCACCGATCACCTTTAAGGATCATTGGAACTGATCTTTGAAGGACTATCCAAATATATATATCCCTGTCTAAAAATATCTGACTGCAATTATATTTTTAGATATCGCTAAAGCCTTCGACAAGGTGTGGATCGATGGTTTCATACACAAATTACGTGCGTACAATTTTACACTTTTTATTTGACCCTTTTTGTGTCAGATAAAAATTCGCTAAACATTTTTACCTCTCTAATAGGATTTCCACCGTAAAAATCAATAACTCCCTTTCCTCTAAGACACGTATCAATGCAGATGTTCCACATGGGTCACTGATTAGCCCTATTCTCTTTAATTTATATATTAACGACATTTCTCAACTTAAGTATGGTAATCTCAGTTCATATGCAATGACATGGCTGTCGCGGTCTATACAAAAATATTCTAGACTTTACAGACATTTTGAATACTTATTTGTCTGATCTCGAAATTGGCTCACTGGATGGAAAATAAAAATTAACGTAGATAAAACGAAAGCTGTATTCTCCACGAGACGAAAAAATGATTTCCTCTGCTATTTCTCTTTTAATCAACCTATTAATTGGACTAAAAATGCTAAATATCTGGGTGTCTTTCTTGACAGCAAATTAATTTACTGTAACAATATTAATTACATTGAATATAAATATAATATCTGTCCCCGCATGCTTTATCCTTATGTCAATAAACACTCTTCTCTTTCACTTGATAATAAACTAATCATTTACATGTACTATATGCAACCTATTATTACTTATGCTAACCCACTTCTGCTGCAAAGTACCACAATAGTTTTATTAAACGTCTAGAAAACCAGATATTGTGAATGATCACTGATTCTTTGTGGTACTTTAGGAATAATGACATTCGTCACTCCTTTGACCTCCCTTGTATTCAAAATTTTATGCTTAGACTTTCTAAGTAATTTTACAACAATCTCGTTCTTTTCATATTCCGAACGATGAAATTCGCTATCTTCCGAGATACGATTTCCCTCTTCCGAAAAATACTAAAAGGCCTCTGACTGTTCTGCATAATTTATTATAATGGTGTGAATATTGTACGTGAATTATTGTGACCAGATGTATTTATACCCATAGCAAAAACAAACATAATAAGTAATTTAGAAACTTAAAAATGGGAGGTGTCATTTTACCAGTCATTTCAACTAAATTTGTACAGTTAAGGGTACATTGTAGAAATCGACTTCAGCTCAAAGCAAGGTCAACATAGTCTTTGTAATGAAAATAACTTCATTAATTAACATTAATTCATACTTAATTATTGATTATCATAGCTAATATTATTTGGGAGCACCCGGGATATTTGATTTTCTTATACACTTCCAGAGAATACAACCACAACAATTCATACTTGAAATATTATTAAAGAAAAAATGAACTTATAAACAAATAAAAATTTATTACGTACACTTCTATGAATATTGCATTGATTAAATTTTTGAAGATTTTATTTTAAAATTAATGATATTTTAAATATTGTCATACATACAAATTAGCTACTTTAAATAGTTGAATAGGCGATATGGAAATGCATTGTTCAATTTATAGATTTTATAAAAAGTATAATTTTAGAAGGTCAGCATTTTTTCCTATTTTTTCCCTTCAGATTTACAAGCACAATTTTAAATTAAATATAAGAAATTTCTTTGATTTATTATACACTAGCCAAATAAACAATGCCTATAATGTATTTATGCCTTTTAAATTAAAAAATAATATTTTTCTTCAATAATTAATCCATTTATGCAAGACATACATACAAAAACATTTTCACCAAATTCTTCAGGATATTCTTTTTTATTAATCCTAGCAACTGTTCTCAACAGTTTAACTGCTTCTTTCTTTCGGCCTTGAGTTAGTAACCAGCTTGCAGACTCTGGCACAAATCTGATAAGAAAATTAAGGTAATAGTTTTTTAAAAGTAAAAATTACAATAAAGAAATCTATTTATATAGAAATTTAAGTAATAGTTTGAAAATTAAATTCTTTTCAAAATGTTTAAATTTTTACATTTGAAAAAAAAGAATTTATAAAATTAATATTGGTTAATTATAGCATAAGAGAAAAAAAGATACAAAGAAATTGTTTTATCTTTAAACAGGAATAAAATTTACTTTTACAGTACAAAAAAAAAAGAATATAGTCTCTAATATTTACAATTTCTGAATTTATATGGAAAAATTCATATAGTAAATGTAATTTTACGAAAAATTCGCATTAGTAATGCAGTATGATAATAGAGAGTAATATTAAACTAACACAATATCAGATATTAATTGGCTACATTTTATAATTTTTTAAAAATAATCATAGAATGGCACATAAGTCCTAAAATGTATAGTAATCTAAATATGAACATGAAAGAACAAAAAAAAATCACATATAAATCCTGAGTCACATGAGTTGTATAAGCATTCGGTTTGTGATAAATAAGCATTATTTTGTTTTTTATAAATTTTAATTCAGTAACAACATATTTCTTAATGTTCTTAGCTGGTTTTTAATAAAAGTTGAAATTCCAGTAAAAATTTATTATAATCAGAAAGAAATAACAGAACATACTTTCCAAATAAAGGTACTGCTGCCAAAGGAGCAGAAGTAATGATACAGAGGAGCCAATCCCTGCAGTCCATATGCAATCCAAGGACAAATGGCAGAGAATATAATGTAACCCATGGACCAAATGATAATCACTATTGTCCGCTTTTTGACACCTATGTACTCTAAACCTACAGAAAATGAAAATTATATCTATAAAATTATATTTAATATCTATATTAAAAGTAATCAATATCGAATGATATATCTTTTATATAATTTTTTGAATTGCATCATGACAACCCAGGACTATTATCCCACTTGCAGATGCTAAAGCAGTTGCCAAAAGCTGACTAATTCCTCATAACTTTAAGAAGCCACTAATCCCGGACTTCAACTGTCCTAGGAAGATGACATCAGTTATTAGCAGACACAACTAATCATTACAGAGGGATGAAGATTCTCCCAGACAAGAATCAGGGAATACATCCTCTGCAGAAATTGCCCCAATGCTTTCCCTAACACCTAAGCACATTCTAAGAGTGCCCAGTACTCACTCCCCATGTTTTTCAATTGGGTATGGTGCCAATCGAGGCCAACTTAAGAGAAGTCCTATATAGTGCAGTAGCGCCATTGCTAGTGGCCGCTATCGTGAAGACTTTTTTGACTTGATCTAATTTTTGATATTTATATTTTTAAATCCATGGACACGATAACAACAACAATTGCATCATGACTCAAGCAAATAATGGCATTGAAGTTGGTGTGTAGTATATATAAAAATATACATACTACGCACCTTTTGGCATATAAAAATATTTCATGTGAAATATTTTCCATTACTATACATTTCCCTATCTTTTTGGCAATATGTGGATGCCACATTAAAAAATTGTTACTCTTTTGATGTAAACCAGTCATTGAGTCATTTTCATAAAGTGAAGTGCTGTGTCTCATCAATGCAAATAAGTAATAATCAAACAAAGCTAAGCCAGGTGAGAAAGCTGCATGTGAAAGTATTTCCCAACTAAATACCTCAATTATTTCCTTAATCAGTTTTGCTGAGTGTGATGGTGCATTATCATGAAGCAATATTACTTTGATATTCTGGCCATTTTTGTTGCAAAGCTCAATTCAAATCAATCATTTGTTGTCAGTAACATTTAGTATTAACAGTTTTAGCAGCTCATAATTGATCATACCTTTCTAATCCCACCAAACATAGACCATTGTTTTCCATCCATAGTGATTTGGTCAAAAAAGATCTTTCTTTTCAATCTATCAACATGGAAGTCAATTATTTAAAAATCTACTTCAATGTTGAAAATATTCCATTAAAAAAAAAAAAAAAAAAATTGAAGAAAGGGAATTCTTAATATTTGTCAAATATGCATGGGGAAACACACACACACACACACTTAAACAAAATTCAATAAATTTTAAATTTAGTTAACACTTTACTGGCATGACAAGTACTTATTCTTCCAGCTAAAAAGAAAGTAATGCAATGGTCATCTTACAAAATGTTAAATTTAATTTATGAAAACCTGAAACATAAATTCAATCAAATATTGTCCTATAAAGAGGTAAAAAAGAAAATTGAAAATTTCTACATAAAATTAAATACCACAAGGGAGACAAAATTAAAGGATAATAAACAGGATGAAATTCCCCTTTTTGAACATTTACTGAAGATAAAAATAGGGACATATGGTAATGATATATAATTTTTAAATAAATAATGATATTGAACATGATAAATAAAAGTTTAAGACTATATAAAATCACATAAAAAAGATAAAATATATGAACTTTAAATGAAATTTTTTTATGTTGGTATACAATATTGAAAAATAAAAAGTTGACTTTTAATATTAAAGTTTTTTAATACTTAAAAGATATTAAGCAAAATTAATTACAGTAATTTTTTTGTTTATAAATTTGCAATATCACATTTAGGCATAATTTATAGCCATAAAAAAAAGATTTTAAATAACCTGTGGGCGATTTGTGTCCATTTTTCGACATATCTTATACTAATCATATTCTATTTTTCTATCCTATGTTAAACTAATAAATTGTTTTATAGATTTCGAAAATGCTTTTGAAGTTCTAATTATAGATAAAAAAATTAAGTTATAAATTTCAAATTTTTTTTATTTATTTATTTACTGGCACACACCAATTTATGTTGCAAGTCACAATTTGAACAATTTTATGTCTTCCAAGTCCAGCTTCCTTCCATTGTCTACAACTGTTCTTCCCCATAAGTTTGAAGACTTATTTTTTTTTTTTCTCATGCTAATTATGTCAATTTTTTTCTGGTAAAAAGTATTTAGGCGGTTTTGTAGCGTTTTTATAAAATTGCTTATGAAACTTCATAAAAAAAAATATATATATGGTAGCTTATAATTTACACCATAAAATTATATATTTTAATATATAATACAAGGATTATAGGCAAGAAATCATGATAATTTTAAGCAAAGAACACTGAAAAGAACTCACTGAGAACATAAGGATCTTCGGATAAAGGTATAATGGTAGCACCAACAAAAAATCTAAGGATATTAAAAGTATAAAAAGAAGTTGTGAATGCACTTCCAATGCCTGCAATGCAGGCAATTATATAGCTCAGTATGATGGAAGGACGACGACCAAACCTATGTCATAAAGAAAAAAATATACAATTGAAAATATATGTGTATACAACTGATGAATTTTTGTATATATATAAATGATCTGATATTAAAAAAATTATCTTACATCACAGATTTGGAAAATTTTTCTTAAAAATAACAATTTAATACAGGAAAAACAAATAAAAAAGAAAACAATTTCAATGATCTTTTAAGGATTTTAAGTTTTCTTAACAAGTTTGTCTATATCTGTATTAAATATACATACATGAATAAATATCTTAAAGATACACTATATGTTTTTTTATGATTAATAGAAACATGTTTCAAATTTAAATGTAATAGTTGATCATTATTATAAATTCATTCAAAAACAAAAAATAAAAGAAAGCAGCAAAGCAATATGCAATGACGAATATGTAAAATATATAAATATGCTTATAAATTTTTATCTAATGTAAAATAAACAAGGGAAGAAGCATAATGAAAGGATTTTAGTCTAATTATCAAGCTGTTTAATTATGCAAAAACTTCAAATTACTTATGTAAAAAATATAGTAATATGCCAGAATTTGTTATAAGATTAATAAAAAATAATTCTAACTACTGATTCCGAACTTTTATTAGTAATGAGCTAAAATTTAGGTTCAATTAACCAAAATAGCTGGAATTAACAAAAAAATATACTTGTATTGCACATCAGAATTTGTTCTAAAAAAATGCAACTGCAACCATTATATGCTGATATTTATATTGAATTGTTTAAACAGGTATAAATGTAATCAAGAATATGTTCAGTATTATAAAAAAAAAAGGAAGTTTAAAATGTATTAACAAAATGCTTTCGATATAATCCAAATGAATATATATATATTTTTTCCAGGAAATCATAGGTAAAATGCATTTTTTTTTTATCGTTATGATACAGATAGGTAAATTTTAAACTATGAAAATATTGTGGCTTTACAGTGTTAATATTTTCATAAGTTATACAAATATGAAATAGCATAGTACTTAAATATTTCTAATGACTAAATTTTTAAAAATAAAAAAGCAAACTAAGTAAGCACATATAAGGTTCTTACCTATCAGCTATAAGCCCAAAAACTATGCATCCAAGGCTAGTTCCTACGTAAAAAATAGTTTGGGAGTGAAAAGGCAGCTGATCATTATCACATACCCAGTTCATCTATCAAAATGTCAACAGGAAACAACTGAGCAATACATAATACATAGCTGCTCATGCACACAACTGAGAAAAATAATGTTATGTATAAGATAAAAGATTCTCAAAAAAATTAATTGATTGTTGTGTTTTTTTTTACTTAAAATATGAACTTTCCAAAATATTTTTACTTAATATATGCTAAGGGTTTTTAATGTACTTATTTAAAAGATTCATAACTACAAATTATATAAAACTGTTTATAATAATAATCAGCGATTGATGCTGATCAAAAATTTAAATGAATGAAGTAAGATAGAAATATTTGAAGGCAAAATTGTTTGTATAAAATTCCCGTATATAACTAATTAGGTAGATAAAGCAAAGCAATTGTTTAAATATATTTTGCAACTGAGTTTCAGCACTGCTTCAACAGCTAGCATCTATATTATTACATAAAACTACTTTAATTAATAAAAATAAATAAACTTTTATCTTAAGTAGTTACTTTTAAGTTTTCAACAAAAAAAAAAAAGTTTATTAACATATACCTTCCACTTTTAATCATTTATTCTGGGTTATTTTTTTCCTACAATAAAATGTGTAACAAAATTAAAAATAAAATATTAAAAAAAAATTGGTTTTAAACATTTATAAAAATATTGATGTAAACTTATCATCAATACTATAAAAATACTCAAGCGGTACAGCCTTTTTTAGAAACTATGCAATAAATATACCATATATCTAACTAAAATTACAAAAAAAAAAAATTTAAAAATTTAACATATGTTACATACTTCAGTAGCAATAGTAGGATACAACACACTAAAGTCATAAACATAACCATTTTGGCAGCTTACAGTCACATTACTAACATAATGTAATGTATCAGAAATGTATGATACGCTAGATGGGTCATACATCTTGCACATCTCCGGTAATAAGTGTCCATCTATTATATGATATGGTATTGATGTATTAAAAACAGAGGTATTGTGCTGGAAAGTATCTTCTTCAGATAATTTGCAACGATGATCAGGCACTAATATTGTGAAAAATTGAGTAAAATATACCAAAGCACATAAGCTTGCAGAAGGAATAACCAGAAACAAGCATAGTAGTTTCTGATATAGACCAAAATCTCCAACATCTTGCAAAACAGAATTGAAGTCCATTATTATAGTTTCCCCAAGTCTTGAAAGATTTGATCAATTCGAAAAAAGGAGATATTTTCTGGAAAAAAAAAAAAAAAAAAAAAAAAAATTTATTACTCAAAAATTTTGAACACAAATAAAACATATAAGTTAAAGGAAGTTATATTATGATAAATGTAAGAATACATGCATACATAAAAAATAAAATGAAATTTCAGATTTGTATTTGAAAATGGCTTTCAAGATTTATTTAACGGCCTTAAAAAAATAATCTGATGAAGAAACAAGAATATAAATAAATAAACTGAGATTTCAGATATGATAAAGTTCAAATATGATGAATTGAACTACAGATAACAATTTTTCTTTCATAAACAATAAGTATTACTATAAACATCACGTATTTGAATATATGAATACAATAAAAGTAAACAGAATTAAATATTGAAATATTATTACTTCGCAGAAGTTCTTCTATTGAAAAATATATAATCCTTAGAAAAAAAAATAGCGAAATATGAGTTGCGAATAGAGAAAAATATTCAAAAAATTATTGTGCGGTTATTCAAAGCATATTTGATAATTTAAAACATTTTCTTATTTAACTGAAAATCGAAAACAAGAAGTGTTTTAACTTTTTGTTTACAAATTTCAGAAGGACATTAACCGCTTTTGCCAGATTCTATTAAGAAATTGAAAAATGTAGTGTTTGAGGGGGGGGGGAGAAGGCGACGACAACAACATAATTTGCATGCACGAAAGAAATTAAATTTTTAACTTTTGAACCAATGTTATTAAAACATTAAAATGAGTTTTCAAAATTAAAAGTGGTAACAAATAAATGCTTCACGACTAATGTTGTTTACTGTTCAATTTATTTAATTTTAAAAACATTCCAACATAATTTGTCAGTTTTTATTTCTTTTGAATTGATATTGTAAGAAATACTGCTATAGTGTTACTTTAGATTTTTTCCTTTTTCATGTTTCAGTTAAAATTTTGATTAAATCATATATGTTTCTTTTTTTCCTATTCTATAAAATTATTTCCATTCCAAAGATGTAAATTTTCAGTTTAATTTAAAGCATAAAAATTTAAAAAAAAAAAAAGTGTCACAAGAGGTAAAGCCTTATTCGCATTCGTAGTACATTCAAGTATACGTAACGCACTTCAACTTATTTTACCTAATAACATAAACTTGACTTTAGTAAACGTGTGTTCTTTACACATTTTTATTATTTTTCTATTTATTTTTTCGAAATTATGTCATTATTAGAAAATTTCCAATCATTGACTTTATGCGATAATCTATCGAAACATTCCTATTATTTTATAAAACTCCAAACAGAGATTCAATCGGTTTTTGATAATATAAGTGAAAATAAGAATATTACTCACGTTAATATAAATATTATAAGAGGAAATATGCATTTAAAAGCTGATTATTTTATCCCTTTGAAAAGCAAAGAATTACTTCCCTTTATTTGTGATGAATTACTGGAGAAATTAAAAAATATTTCCTACATTCAATGTGCTGAAATTGATTCAAATTACAATTTGATTCTCTGTGTACGAAGAACTGTTGTATATGGAGCCGTCCTTCGTCAAGTTTTTGAATATACACACAGATATGGAATGTTTGAGAAAAATAAATCAGTTCTTATTTTAATAAATAATGAAAAATTAAAAAGTTTTCATTCATTACGAAATGTTTTATTAGCAGAACACATTATTTCATTTCTATTTGCAAATAAAGTAAAAGTCTTTTATAAGGAATATGGTTCTGATTTAACTGGGGGAATTCACAAAATGTACACAGATTATGTGTTCTGATACATGTTTTTCCCATGCAAAGCAATCTAAAGAATTAGCAGATGAGATCAATATTTCCAAATGGAGAATTGATTCGAAGAGGATAAAAACATCTGTATGAATGCTGAGAAATATGTAAAAGAGAATTCTCTTCAACAAAAATATGGAAAAATAAATAATATTTTCCTATCCAAAAATAATTTACTTGAAGATTTATATAAAACAAGTTATATAAAACATTTAGTAAGTGATCACATGTCTGAAGTGCCTGATTTTATTTTACATATTGCTTCTCACAGATACAGTACACAAATTTTTAAATCTGGAATTTTATTAGAAATGTTGGAGAAAATATGTAGTACTCAATTTTACATATTTAGCCAAGATGTACTTCATAAAGAATCTGAATGTATTAATGATTTTACTCATGCATATAAATTAGAAATAGAAAAAGCCATGGAACATAAATATGGAGCTAATTCAATCAGTGATGAAACCTGCATTAACCGAATAAAATCTTTAATTGATACTGCTATTAAATTTGACTTTTTAAAAGTGAACCATAATAGTTTTCTGAATTTAAAGTTTCCATGCAATCATGAGAGTGAAAAGAATTGTGGAATATTTGTTCAATATAATTTTGCCCGTCTTTCTAATATATTCAAGAACTTTGAAATCAAAGTTAAAGAAGGTTATTATAATCCTTTACAACCTTTACATGAAGTTGATTTTACTCTTCTAAAATTAGAAGAAGAGTGGAATCTTTTTCATTTTGTTATATCTTTCCCTCTATTAGTGCAAAATATCTTTGAATCTCTTTTTTCCTTCTGAGAACATGAAGACTCGACACTGTTTTAATAAGGTTTGTGTCATGCTTCAGGAATTATGTCGATATCTCAGCTTGTATTACAGCAAAATAAGAATACTGTCTGGACCTCAAGTACATTTACAAAAAATAATGAATGCAAGATTGTGGCTTTTAAAAGGCATTCATCAGGTTTTCAGAACTCATTTTCTTTGCTAAATATCCAGGGCTTAGACCAAATGTAAGAAGACTAATTAAACTGTCTATAAAAATTTATCTACAGAATTCAAACTCCTTTTTCAATTAAATTAAGTTATGTTTAATTCTATTCATCAATATCATTAGAATTTTGAAGTGTATACTTAAATTTAAAATGACTTATTTTTATAATATATTTGTGTAAAATAAATAAAATAATTGATTATTATTAATTTAACACTCTATAGTTTAAAGATTATTTGACAGTTGAACAATAAAACATAAAAATTATAAGCCCTATTTAAAATATAAATTCATTTAGCATGAGTAGGAAGAACTTAAATTTTTTTTTCAAATGCTTTTACTTCAAAAAAATATTGAAATATTTTAGAGCAAATTTTTAACTATGCATTCCTTTATGTATTACTTGCAATTTCAATTTACTAAGGGCAACTAATAAAATATGAGTATCTTTGTATGATGTATATATGTATTACACGGGATCAGAAGTACCTTTGTTCATGCAAATATACAGTTTTATGGAATAAAAAAAATGTACTGTATGTTTCTGAATATAAAAACAAAAGTATGTTTTTTCTTCCAAAAATTTACCCATGGTTCAAAATTTGTATATAAATTGAAATACTGTTTTTAATAAACAAACCATGTGATTTATGATTCATTCAAGGCACATCTAACAAATAAAGTAAAGGACAAGTGTTTTGAAAAAGGAAAAAAACAAAACAGGCCATAATAATGGGAGGATTGATATTTATACTTAAACCACTGGATGTTTGCTTAAACAAGTCATCTGAAGATCTAAATAGATGGAGTGGATAGCTACAGAAGCCAGGCTCAAATTTCGGCAACACCATATTTTTTATAAAAATAACATGCTACTTTTTTTGTGAGATTAGCAGATCTGTATATAAGTCGATCATCATAGATCAGCTTTATAAAAAGTCTACAAATTCTCAGCTTATATACAGAAATATATGGTATGAATTGAAGTTATTAATTATTTCTGATTCACTCTGTTTTCGAAATTGTGTATATGTTCTCAATATTTTAAGTATCTGCATAATTATGTAGCAATAATATCTATCAATGTATTGAGTTTATAAATTTATGAATGTTTGTTGATTCAATATTTGTAGTTTTAATGTTTTATATTAAATATTCTTATTGTTAAAAAAATTCTTATTGTTGTCTTAAAATATTCTTAATTATTTAAGACAACATTAATATATGATTTCTGAAAATATTGCAAATCACTCAAATATATATTTCTATAAAAATTGCTGATAATTTTTTTTTTTTTTTTACAGAAAATATTTTATATAAAGCTAAAGAGACACTTTTAATTCTAAAAAAAAAAAAAAAAGTAAAATTAGTTTCCTGATATTATCTCAAATCTTTTCCATTTGGTGAACTGGTTTAACCTTTCCCTTTTTTTTTTTTATTTCTCTTTAAATTATATTTATTAAAAATATTTATATATAAACACACAAATAATTTTTCATTATATCAGTGTCAAATGCCTAAACAATCTATGAATGTGAAGCATAACTGATTCATTTTGTTTTATTCAACTTCAAAACATAATAAAATATACAGAATTAGACATCAATGATTTAATTGTATATGTTATTTCAGAATATTTAAAATTATTGTATTAGTTAAATTATTTCAAAATATTTAAATAACTTAATTTAAAAACATGTAAGGAAAAATATTTTGCATATTATTTGCCTTTTTAAAAATAGTTATTGAACATTATTCCTGCTATTTCCTGTTTTCTAAAATGTTCACTTCAAATTCATTGAAATTTAAACATTTTGATTTAGATGAATTGCAAATATTACTTAAATGCAGATTATTTGCAAACTTTAGAATCTCAGAAATACATCTGAAAGATTAATTTATTATTGCAATAGGACTGACTAAACATGTCATTGACTTTTGGCTAAGAATTCCTTAAAATCAGGCATACAAATGAAAATGAAATGTTGCCTTGCAGTACCGATAAGTGAAAAAAAAAAAAAAAAAAAATGTGATAAAAGTTACATACAAGTGAGGTTCCCTCTATGTATATAAAATAAGAGGTATAAGCAAAACTTTATTTTGTACTTTTCAATTATTGGCATTATAGTCAAAATTGCATTTTCTGAAAAAAAAAACCAAAGTAAGTTTGCTATATAATTATTATAAAGTCAGTATATTGCTATAGTTGCTATTCCTATCTTTAGCTAGATTTTACATCTATTTTATATTTACAGATTTGTTTCTCTAAGGGAGTTTCAGAAATTAAAAGTTATTGCTTATTTTTTTTACTGTACACAATTGAGCTATGGAAGATAAAAGTGGGATGAGTGCGCTTGAATAAATTCATTGTTTGAGTGGCAAAACAGGTTAGCTTGCTGAAGTGATTAAAAATCACATAAAACATATTTTAACATTCCAATACGTGCACTAAAAGCTCATTTTTAGTGAATATAGTTTGAATTTTATTACAATTACTTAATATAATAAAAATGAAAAAAAATGTATTTAATTTTTTTTATGAATAACCAAATGAGAGATTATGCTCGAAAATTTGACATTACCAGTTCCAATAATTCCTTGCTACTTAAATACAATTACCTTTCCTAAAAATGTTTTATTCTCTGTCTCTGAAATAAATATGCTTAAAAATTCATATGATTTCTGTAAGAAGTGATAAAATGCAATATTTTAAGCTAAACCATATGACATATGTTGTAATTTTGGAAAAGTGAGGGGATGGGGTTAATTCATTTCATGTATAATTTCAGTAGTACATGCAATTACCCTTGCCAAATTTATATTCTTCCTTAAATATATTTTTATTGTGTAAAATAAGGATTATTATTTCATTAATTATTAAATCCAGTATATTATTTATAAAAAATAATGCAATGTATTTTCCATACATGTAAATTTCTCAGTGAAACTTGTAAGACATTAAAAAAGAGAATTTCTTATTTCTGTAAAATGTTGTTGTAAAATATAACTATTATTTATTTAGTTTGCTTTATTAACAAAAAAAAAAAAAAAAAAAAATTGTCTATCAAACATAATGTGTATGTATATCATTGTAAAAAAGAACCATGGATATTTGCTTGAAATTATTTATATTTTTGAATTTCTATGACAGTTAAAAAAATATTGTTTTACTTAATAAAAATTTGTTTTACTTTTTGTGAATTTTGATTATTTGTGCAATCAATCATTTCTATCAACAACTCCTTTATTTGCAATCACAGAAAGAAAATATTATATGTTCTATACAGTATTAGCATTATGCAACCTTTTTCATATTGTACTTCACTAAATAACTTTCCACTTTAACAATATTGTATTCCATTAAATAAACTATTTCATTTTTTTAATAGTTTTTCCTAAAAGGTGGGATGCAACTCCCAAGAAAAAACACAACATTTTTGAAAGAAGACCTCTATATGGTTTTTAATTAAAAATTCCATTATCATCAATAGCATGGCAGTCCAGAGTGGGCCGAGGCTTTGAAGAGATTTCCATGCATTCTTCTAGTTGACAATGCCCTTCAATTCTTAACCTTTAGTACAGTAAAATCTTTTTCAACTGCGTCTATCCGTCGTAACTTGGGACGTTCTTTTCCTCTTTGTCCCTGTGACATTGCCAAAACGAGCCTTTTTACAGATTTAAATCCTTCATTCTAAATATATGAGCAGCCCAGTTTAATCTATAGATCTTAATAAATTGTATAATACCTGGGGTATAACATTTATAAATTTCTGCGTTGTACCTTCTCTGACAATCACTTTCCTTAACACCTCCAATAATAGCCCTTAAAATCCTATGTTCAAATATACCCAAATGGGCCTCATCAGATTTTGCCAAAGTCCAAATTTCAGAGCCGTATATCAAAATAGGTGATTCATTTTAAATACATGAGCAGCCCAGTTTAATCCATTCATTTTAATAAATTTTATGATATCTGGGTCTTTATAGCATTTATAAATTTAGTTAAAAATGAACCCATTCTAAATAAGAGAAAAAAAAATATAAATTTTTCATAAGAAAATAAAAAACATCTTGATGACAGATATGCATTCTGTGTAATAGGCATCCATTGTTAAATAAAACACATAAGAATCAATTTTATTTTGTCGCCTTCAAAGTAAGCTGTATCGATATATACAATACAACTGCGACAGCTTTTGATCCAATCCTCCATACATTTTCGTAAAGTGATTGATGCATGGCCTTCTGTTCCTTCAGTGACTTGTCGATTTTGAGCTTAGGTTCATTTTCGATGAACCATTTCAAAAGATTGTTGCATGTCGTATTGCAATTATTATGAGTTTCATGAAAGTGGAAAAACTCGACAAATCATGTTTTTCAACGACCTGCTTTCGACGTTCTTTTTTTTAAACAAAATTGGGCTCTGTCGGAAGTAGTCGTGCAGTGATCATTTCATGCCCAAAATATCTCTCATAATATGAACAGATACTTTCGAGCAAATTCTCTAAGATTCTGTGAGAGCACCAACTTCTTAATTTTGCAAATGTTTTCTTCAGCTGAAGGTCGATCAGAACGAGGGAAACAAGCTACCTTTGGATGCTTTATACCAGGGGTGGCCAACCCAAATGATCTTGCGGGCCATTTTGGACAAGCATCATAACTCCGCGGGCCGCATATAAAATTATATACCCCACTATTAGATTTAGACCCACTATAGACATTTTTTTTGGAATGAAAAACTGAAGCCTCATGAGTTATTATTTTTTGTGTTTACTATTCTTGCATGTAAACATAGATCACATAATAATAACGATACTAAACGCACATTGTAAAAAAAAAATATATAAAACTAAAAATGAAATGTAAAAAATACATAAATATAAGTGAAAAAAAAAAAATGAAATCATTAAAAAATATTTATTTTACTAGTGCGATATTTATTTATCCACTCTTTCACTTAGATTTTGCAAATTGAGCGTGTTTTGTGTTTGGTCAATTATTATAAAGAATATTATTTTAAAATCAAAGTTAATTTCTTTCATTTCGATAGTTAATTTTTGAATATATGGAGGTACAAATAACATATTTTTTGAATGCATTTTTTTACTACTTTGGCCATTATAAAACAAATATATTTTGTAAAAGTGTAATAAATCTCAAGGGCCGCAAAAATGTACAGGGTGGGCCGAGGGATTGGCCACCCCTGCTTTATAGCATTCATATGTTTGTATTTTTGATGAGCCCGATTCAACGGATGTCTTCTGCAACATTTTTAATAATGCGGCATACTAAATTTCGTTTGAAACACAAAGCTTAAAGCAATTTCTTTGTTCAACTAACTTTTCTATACAAAAAAAAAAATCGCGGAGAAGCACTGAAAATATTTGATTACGAAAACAGATGCTGTCAACACATCGCGAGACAGATCGCGCTCAAATTTCTCATGGTAACTCAGTACAGTACTTCTTCTTCATTGGCACAGCAGCACCATGGTTGGGCCAAGGCCATCTGCCAACTGACAGATTTCAGGACGACAGATATTTTCTTTTTACAAGGTAGCGTTGTAAGCTCAACGCTCTACACTCCTATTAGACCGGGGCGAACCATTACGAACCTCTACAAACATAAATGGCACCACCGGGTCTCGAAGCCAAAACCTGTGACACCGAGTGCTAGTCACTTGGCCATCAAGACCCTTAGTATAGCGCTACAAACTTACAAGTAAATAAATAAATGTAGTGATATCTTTTGCGCGCGTTTTAAATTTTAAATTCTAGATACCTTTTACAGATAATGTAACTGATTTACTAAATTTCCTCTGTTACTCACTATAGAAGGACGCAAGTTATATATAGTTTATGTTCTATACCCAGTAGTTCTCTAGTGTATACAATGAAGTGACAAAGTCATGGGATACCTCTTAATATCGTGTCGGCCCTCCTTTCGCCCGGCGAAGTGCAGCAACTCGACGTGGCATGGACTCAACAAAGTCGTTGGAAGTCTTCTGCAGGAATATTGAGCCATGCTGTCTCGATAGACGTCCATAATTGTGAAAGCGTTGATGGTGCAGGATTTTGGGCACGAACAGACCTCTCGATGATGTCCCATAAATGCTCGATGGGATTCATGTCGGGCGATCTAGGTGGCCAGATCATTCGTTGGAATTGTCCAGAATGTTCTTCAAACCAATCGCGAGCACTTGTGGCCCGGTGACTTGGCGCATTGTCATCCATAAAAATCCCATCGTTGTTTGGGTACATGAAGTCCATGAATGGCTGCAAGTGATCTCCAAGTAGCTGAACATAAGCATTTACAGTCAATGTTCGGTCCAGTCGCACCAGAGGACCAACTCCATGCCATGAAAAAACAGCCCACACCATTACGGAGCCACCACCAGCTTGAACAGTGCCTTGCTCACAGTTTGGGTCCATGGCTTCGTGGGGTCTGCGCCACACTCGAACCCTACCATCAGATCTTACCAACTGAAATCGTGACTCATCGGACCAGGCCACGGTTTTCCATTCATCTAGGGACCAACCGATATGCTCACGTGCCCACGAGAGTCGCTGCAAGCGATGTCGTTCTGTCAGTAAAGGCACTCGAGCCGGTCTTCTGCTGGAATAGCCCAAGAAAACCAAATTTCTCCGCACAGTTCTAACAGACAAGTCCCTTGTACGTCCCATACTGATTTCTGCGGTTATTTGACGCAGTGTTGGTTGTCTGTTAGAATTTACGACTCTTTGCAGACGTCTCCGTCTCGGTCGTTAAGTGCAGGCGGTCGACCACTGCGCTGTCCATGGTGGGATGTTATGCCTGAAATTTCATACTCGGCACACTCTTGACACAGTGGATCTGGGAATGTTGAATTCCCTAACGATTTCGAAATGGCATGACCCATGCGTCTAGCTCCAACGACATTCCGCGTTCAAAGTCTGTTAATTCCCGTCGTGCGGTCATCATCACGTCAAAACCTCTTCAAATGAATAACTTGAACAGAAATGAAAGCTCTGCGAAAGCATTGCGCATTTATACCTGTTCTACGCGATGCTACTGCCATCTGAAAATTTGCATATTGCTATCCCATGACTTTTGTCACTTCAGTGTATATATATATACATATACACTAAATATATAATTCCTAGTAGTTTACTGGAGAACTACTGGGTATTATCGTCATATATGACAGTAATACCTAGACTTACACGAATTCTTGATTTTTGTTTTCATGTTTACGATAATATGTTTTTGATTTTTTATGTTTGACGGCTCTACTATTCTCTGTCTTCAGTGCTGGCCTTACTACTTAATTACATATTTTTTTTTGATTCTGTAGGCCAATTAATGCGCAGGCGTGCGCCAAATATATTTCCTCTTGGGTGAGAGTTTGAAGTCCAACTGGCCGATTCTCCTGAATGCCATGGGGGAGGGATAGCTCCTCCTGCAGTAGGAAGTATGCTTACAAGCTAATTTTTCTTTTGTAACACAAGTAAACAAAGTGACCTGGACCAAAGTGGAAAGCGATAAGCGACCATGCCCTCCTGATAGTGAACAGTGACGATTATAAAAGCCACGTGACTTGTATGATGACGTGAGGATTATGTTGGCTGGCAACATCGACGCAGAATTTTTCTATTACTACTCTATGCTTGGACTCAGTTAAATAAAATTTTATGCATTTATATGAAAATTTGTACCTCTATTTAATGAAAAGCAATTTTTATGGACAATTCAGCGAAATTACCATATGCAATTACTTTTATTGCACTCATCTATAAAAATAGTATTTTCATAAAGTATTTTCCACAACTCTAAAGATATGGCATTTGTACTAACTTAAAAGGCAAATCTTCATATAAATGCATAAAATTTTATTTAGTTGGGAAGAGAAGTAATAAAACAATTAAGCATCGATGTTGCTAGCCAACATAATTTTTAAATTTGCTTTAAAAAATACATACATCCTATAAAAATAACAGTACCAAATTAACAGGCACAAAAGTGTTAGAGAATAGTTTAAAACAAGCAAAAGAAAATTGTACATTTTAAGCACAGATGCTATATTAGCAACACATTAAAATCTTTTTTTACTTGATGGAATAATAATTTCTATAAGATCTTTTCTTGTTAATCCAAAGTAGCGTTTTATAAGCTTCAATGCCGAGAAAAGTCTCTCCACACTTATTGATATGCAGAATTGCAGTCACTGCCTAAAGTATGAGAAGATTTGACAGAGATTATGATAACGCAAGCAACTCATATCGATAGCCAGACTGCCTGATTGGAGTTTTCAAAGTTTCTCCACACAAATGTGTTGTAGTTGTCCGTGAAAGTCCGGACACTTAAAAAAGCGGAAGTCCGGAAAGCATTAAGTCCCCACTCCGTTGAAGCTCGTGACATAAATATATAGAACTCAAGCTTCCATTACAAGACGAAAAACAATTTTAAAACCAGGGAGGAAATTTACGATGCAGGGTTAGGAATATGAAAATAGCGTAAAGTAGTATTTCGACCGTTCGATGTTGGATTATTTGAACATATCGTTAATAATTGATAAAAATTAATACCAGGTATATTAATTATATTTAGTTTTAATAATTAATGTTCGAAATAATAATGAATAATTTATTCTGGAAATGTATGAAATCATTTCACTTACAATTTTTTTCTAATGCAGCTGGCAAACACTTAGACAGTTATCATTTATGTCATAAGAAAGGGCTGCTTCGACGTTCGTTATAGCCCTGCATGGGGCGTGTGTGTGTGGGGGTCGTGTACGGTAGAGTAACACTACCCCGCAACGCTCTACGATCCTGTTAGACTTTGACCTACGGTTTAAAACGGATTCTGAACCACTACAAACATCCACGGCACTACTGGGACTCAAACCCGAAACCTGTGGTACCGAGCACCATTTATCCATCAGACTCCATTTCACTTATAATTAAATCACTATTAATGCTGCGCGGCCACAAATATGAAGTTATGTTTTTTGTGTATTTTTATTATGTCCTCCATTTTTTAAAAATTCCTACTAATATAAAATGAATTAATCGTAACAAAACAAAAACAAAAAATTAAGTAAATTTTTCTCCCTATAAAAAATTGTCCCTGAAGTGGTTAAAATATCACATCCAAAAGAAGTTACATTCCAACCTTGGGTAGATTTATCATGCATCACAGTCAATGAATTGCCAGCACATATGATCAAAGTAACAAAATCCAGTATCAGTAAAGAAAAAAATCAGCATTACTTAGATTTCTGAACTCTTTTATAATTCATTGATACATCAACGAAACAGATGTTTCATTGAAAATTGCTTCATTCTTACATATGTTAGGTTGTCAAAACTTGTTACATTTATCACATTGTCCTTCGTTTCCATTTATTTGATGACATTTCTTGGTATAAAATCACTACTCGATAAAAAACTGCCTTCACAGAGATTCACCATTTCAGAGTTTATCAGAAGAACAAATTTCTCACAATTAGAATTTTAAAATAAGATGGACAGAGTTTTAGTAAGTATTTTCGAGAATAACTTTTAGCTCTATAGAATTATCCATTAGTACTATGCCCCAAAAAGTAAGACCAATTATTTTTTTCCAAAAATTCTTTAATTATTCTTCCAAATTTATTTCATCGTCTTCAAAGTAATCCCCTCCGGACACAATGCACTTGTGCCAACTTTTCAATCCTCAATGCGTGCTAAAAAGTCATCGGCAAGCACGGCGTTCAAAGCGCGCGGCGATTCACATCGAATCTCTTCCATCGACTCAAAACGGTGTCTCCGGAGTGGTCTTTTGAGTTTAGGGAATAGTCAGAAGTCGCACGGTGTGATTACGGTGGTTGTGGAACGATATGGGTTTCATTTTTAGCGTAAAAATCACGAAGAATCAATGCTGTGGGAGCCGGCGCATTCAGTGTTTTTCGGTACCAATCGAGATTTGACGCGTTTGAGGCCCAAAATGGAATGGACCGATCCTTTTGAAATTCCAACATCATCAGCAAGGTCTCTAATTGTAAATCGACGGTTTTGCAAGCACCAAATCTTTAATTTTTGGACGTGATCTTTGTCGGTTGAGGTTGATGGTCGACCAGAGCGTTCTTCGTCTTCAACGCGTTCTCTACCTTCTTTGAACTGTTTATACCACTTCTAAACATTTCTTTCCGATATAGGATTGCTCACCGAATACCTTCTGCAGCATTTTATACGTTTCCTCAAACAAAATTGAATGCAATTTCTTTGCTCAATTCATTCAGACATTTCAAAAATCGCCGGAATCAGTTTTAGCGTCTCACAAAGCCAAGCGTAACTCAAACACCAATGAATATTTTGTCGTGAAATTTCACACAGATTTCAAGGACAGTGCCAGGAACCTAAAAATGAAAAAAAAAAAAAAAAAAAAAAATTGAAATTCTATAAGCCCCGGGAATTTTAAATTGAAAATTGATTTTACTTTTTGGACACAGTAGTAAGTTCAGAGGCAATAGTAGTAATTAATGATAAGTTCCTTTCTTCTAGTTTACCTATACAATTATTTTTATTGTACTTATAACTATAAAAATAGTTTTTCATAACGAAATATTTATTACAACTCTAACGATGTAACAATTGTACTAACTTAAAAGGCAAATTTTCGTACAAAAATACATCTATCCTATAAGAATAACAGTGCTTCTATAATTTTAGGTAAGAATTACATTAATAATTAATCTCATATAATCTTTACATTTATCTGCAAAGTTTTATTGGTAAGATTAGAGGATTAGATTTTAATTAAGAGGCAATGGTAATTTATGAGAAATTCATTTCTTCTAGGCTACCTATGCTGTCCCACCATCGACTAAATTCGGTAAGCATACATTTCAATTAAAAGCATAATAAAATTTTCGATTGAAACTGTTTTGAACCTAAGGTGTTAATGCAGAGATTTGCGGCTCGCCAATGTTCCCCCGTCTTATTTTACTTAAAAATATAGTTGGTGACTTTAAGATTTTGATGAAAGAATAAAAGAGGAAATCCTGTAACAAAGTAATTGTTTAATTAGAAAATTATTTTATTTAATGTTTCCTATTTTATTGCAGACTAGAAATACAGATTGTATGTCAAATCTTAATAGCCTGGATGCAGGATCATTATTTATGATTGTATATTTTTGATCTCGGGCTTGAATGGCCGAGTGGCTAGCTTTCTGGCGCTCGGTACCACAGGTTTCGGGTTCGAGTCCCGGCGGTGCCATGGATGTTTGTAATGGTTCGGAATCCATTTTAAACCGTAGGTCCCGGGCCTAATAGGATCGTAGAGCTTTGCGGGGCCATTGTTACTCCGCGTCCGTATCTTCAAGTTACACGCGCCCCCTGGGTAATGCAAAGTGAGTAACGTCTGTGCAGCGCTTGCCTTAAGGCATCCAAGACGTCCATGTCTGTTTGCCAGCTGCATTGAAAAAAAAAATATTTTTGATCTCTGCTATATTTATTCATCAAAAACATGCTCCATTATAAAATTGTCTAAACATACTACATGTAATTGTTATTAAATAAACGTATTAAAATATTTAATAATATTAGTAATTTGTAATAATAATAATGATTCTCATTTAATATATTTTTTATTTGTTGGAGCCTGATGGCCGAGTGGCTAGCATATTTTTAAAAAGAGTATAAGTAGATAAATATGATAAAAATCATAAATTTTTTTCGAAAAAATGCAGCTGGCTCCCCTCCTTCCCCGCTTCTCTTTCTACAGGTGAACAATTTCTCACCTCTACTTTAAATAAGGAGGCGACTCTGTAGGAGTATAAGATTTATATCCTTCCATTTTGTCCGTTATATCCATTTATAATTTTGAGATTTCTGTTTCTTCAATTGTATATATATATATATTTCGTTGCGCAACAGCCCCATAGTGGCCAAGGCCGTCTGCCTACTGGTAGATTTCGAGACAGGAGATATTTTTATTTTCAAGAGGTAGGGTTGTCAGGCGTACGTCCAATATTATACAGTCATATTAGACAGTGGCCTGATGGTCAAGTAGCTAGCTCTCTGGCGCTTAGTACCACAGGTTTCGGGTTCGAATCCCAGCGGTGCCATAGATGCTTGTAGTGGTTCGAATTCACTTTAAACCGTAGGTTCCGATCTAATAGTATCGTAGAGCGTTGTGGGTGTAGTGCTACTCGCGTCCCTAGCATATCTTTATGCTACACGTGCCCCCTGTGTAGTGCTAATTGAGTAAAAGTGGTGCAGCTCTTGCTTATGGCATAAAGATAACTGTCTCTGTATTGCCAGCTGCATTAGGAAATATATATATCCATATTTAATCGTAGGTTCCTATCTAATATGATCGTAGGGCGTTGGGAATAGGTCTGACAACCTTATCCAGTAAAAAGATAACATCTACTGTCTCGAAATCTGCTAGTAGGCAGACGGCCTTGGTCCACTATGGGGCTGTTGCGCCTCCGATGATGATGAATAATGCGTATTAATAAGAATTTGCATTTAATATATTTGTTTATTTATTTTAGCGTTTTGCATCATTGTCTATTTTTGTTTATTTTCATATTTGTGATCTTTTTACTGTGTAACATATTTTATAGACTGAATTAGTTGAAAAATAGCGCTCAGAGATATCGGCATTTCGTGTATGCATATTAAACCAAATTACTCTTAATATACTTTTATATAATGCCATATGACTGTCTCACTTTCTGGGCATCTCGTTAAGGGTGAAAGTCGTCTAAGGGACTGCTCCTGACTTTTTAAGTCCTTATCAGCACCAGTGCATGAATCTGCTTTTCCTTGTTGAGCTGTGTGTTATCGGACTCGAAATCATCTTTTTCCCATTTCATGAGTTCTCAATATTTCGTGTCTAAAGCCTTATTTATATCATTTTGACGTATTTTTAGACAGTCCTGGTTATGACAAACGTGCAATAGTATCAATTGAAAAACAGTAATTGGTAAACATCATTTGGAAAAATTTTAATGCTTCGGTTTGAAATAAGTGAATTGAGCATATTATCACCATGTGTAGTACAAAAAGAATTATTTTTGGTGGTGGTTTAAAATCTATTAGAAAAGTGAAATTTGGCTATGTTTTACTTGAAACTAACTCCCCTATGCCATCAAAAGTTTTCTTAAGTATGGAGACTTTTCTAAAATGGCAAGTTTAAAAAGGTTTACACAAAACATTAAATTTCTGCGAAGGCGTTATTTTAGGAATCAGATTTACTCTGTTCCTAAATCTGAAATTAAGCAAGAGTTATGTAACAAAGGTATTTTTTTTTCCTTTTGATGAATAACAATTAAAAAGACATCTAATATTATACCTATGAAACATCTCATTTAAAATTTTTGGAACTTCTTTACCTAAAACAATAAAAGCCGGCTAACTGAACTGTCATGTACATCCCAAACCCACAGAAATGCTTTAATTTATAACGTTACTGGCATTCAAAAAATGTTTGCAATGCTCTAATAGAACTTGCTCTGGTCACTCTCTTATAGAGGGTAATTTAGAACATAAATATGTCAACTGTCATCAATCACATTTGTGAAACTTGACAATCTGCTCTCTGTGACAGAAAAAAAAAATACAAGAAATTAAAATAACATAAAACCTATCTTATCGTGAAGCTAAAAGGCTAGCAAGTCAACATGGCTCTTCCTATGCCGAAACAGCAAAGAACAAATCTGTTCTGTTATGACCGACAGAAATATTATTGGTGTAATTTATCCAACTTTTTAGAAACTTAAGCTTATTTTCTCTTCCAAACCTATGCATACCGACTTTAACAGATCTGTTTTCTAATATCCTGCATCATCAGTATCCACTTCTACATCCATTCTGACAAATTGTCTTGGCAAAAGAAAACCCAACTCTAAACCACACCCAAATTAAAAAAAAAAATATAATAAATAAATAAATAAAAAAAATTAGAAAACAGCCATCAGATATAAAAAAATAAAAAAAATTTTAAAAAAGTAAAAGATTTTAAAAAACTTATTTCCCAATCAGAATTAAATTCATCACCTGAATTAATATCAATATATGCGGAAAGTTTTGATAATGATGATATACACTGACAACCAATAAGTATTTGGACACCTGTGATAGAAAAGAAAAACGAACTTCATTCAAAATCAATAGTTGGTAGAGCCTCCACGAGAGGCAATTACAGCGCGTGAACCCTCCGGGGCATACTTTCCACAAGTCTTTGTATGACAGCTAGTGGTATTTTCTCCACTCGGCTTGGAAGACATAGAAGTTCCTTCACCGATTTTGGACGGAGGGTAGTGCACCCCTGAATTCGGCGATGCAACGCCTCCCAGAGGTTCTCGATAGGGTTGAGATCTGGACTCTGGGCAGGCCAGTCCATTCGATGAACTCCATTGGTACCATACCAAGCCTTGGTTAACGTCGAAACATGACAACTGGCATTGTCGTCCTGAAAGTAACAGGGGTCCAACCGTAAAACTGCCACAACGTAGGAAGCACATTGTCATCCAAAATAGTGCGGTAGGCATCGGCGTTGAGCTTACCATAAATGGGGACCAAGGGTCCAGTCCATACCAGGAGAAACACCCCCAGACCATAATTCCACCTCCGCCGAACTTGACTGTTGGTACAATGCATTCTGGCAGGAGACGTTCTCCAGGCAGACGCCAGACCCAGACCCCTGCCATCCGAACGGTAAAGGGTGAACCTTGATTCGTCACTCAAAGAATCGCTTCCACTGATCTACAGTCAATTTCGATGTGCTTTGCACCACATTAACCGAGCAGCGCGGTTGGACTTTGTGATTAAAGGCTTATGGGCAGCAGCACGACCATGAAACCCTGCAGATGTGCTTTCTTACGGATGGTATTCATCGAAACAATACTCCCGGATGCCTGTCGAAACTCCTCACGGATGAGGGCTATCGGTTGGGTGCGGTTCTTCCGAATTTCTCTGGTGAGCACTCGTCGGTCTCTATCTCCCAGTTTCGTTGGTCTGACGACTCGGGGCACATTCCGACAATCACCGCTCACCTTCCACTTCTTAATCACATAGGCCACTGTCGATTTTGGGTACTTCAGATCGCTAGATATGTCCCTTAAGGATCGGCCACATTTGTGATACCCGATAATTATACCTTTCTCGAAATCAGAGAGCTCCGAACTGTGCGGCATCTTGCATGCGACTAATGCCGATGCTGTTTCCTACACGATATATACCGGCGGAGTCCGTGACGTACCTCAGGACCGCAGATATCGTCATTTGCATAGGTGTCCAAATACTTATTGGTAATCAGTGTAGTTGAATATAACTAAAAGACACGATTTTAGATCAATGTTTTAATTTGAAATACTTTGAAAATGGGCATTTTTATTTTGTTGTTACGTTGTTTTAAGGGGCCTGACTGCCGAGTAACTAGAGCTCTGGTAGTCGGGGCCCAGGTTTGGGCTCGAGTCTCAGTGGTGCCATGAATGCTTATAGTGATTCGGAATCACTTCAAGACGTAGGTCCCGGTCTAATATGACTGTAGGGAGCTGATAACCCTACTCTGTGGCATCGAGAGCCAGGGAGTCTGAGCCTTCTTGCACGTTAGCTGCATATGTTGGCATTATTTTTTGAATGAAATAATTTAACAGGGAAAATAATATAAAATATTATGAAAAATTTGGTAGGCCATTAAGTATCTTCATCTTAAGTTCGGGGCTAGGGCCTGAATGGCCAAGTGGCTAGCGCTCGGTACCATAGGTTTCGGGTTTGAGTCCCGGCGGTGTCATGTTTGTTTTTTAATGGTTCAGAATCCACTTTAAACAGTAGGTCCCGGTCTAATATGATTGTAGAGCATTGTGGGAGTAATGTTACTCGCGTCCGTAGCATATCTTCTCTAGCTAAGCGTACCTCCTGGGTAGTGCTAAGTAAGTAACGTCTGTGCAGCGCTTGTCTTAAGGCCCCCAAGACAATTGTCTAAGTGTTTGCCAGCTGCTTTAGAACAAAAAAAGTTTGGTGAAAATAGATTATTAATTAAAAAGTTTGTGACAGGATATTAATTTTTTATAACTTTATGTTACTTCTATTAAA
Source organism: Caerostris extrusa (assembly GCA_021605095.1). Taxonomy (NCBI): domain Eukaryota; kingdom Metazoa; phylum Arthropoda; class Arachnida; order Araneae; family Araneidae; genus Caerostris; species Caerostris extrusa. The sequence goes on from BPLR01010854.1 coordinate 75,648, forward strand.
AAATGCCTATTAAAAAACGCAAAACATATTTGTTTTATTTTATGAATAAAAAAAAAAAAACTAATAGCGATTTCTACAGGTCTCAGGCACTTTCAAAAAGGATGGTTTCAGGAAGCAGGTTCTGTAAATGGGACTGGGCTCTGGGAATCAAAAGTGGAAAAGGTTTTTGATGAATGAAAAATCAGTATCCAAGATGTACTGAAACTGTTTATTGAAACATGAAATCCCGGCAAAATTTATTGTGGCCTCCCTCACTCCAAGG
>BPLR01010855.1:0-27802 GCA_021605095.1 Caerostris extrusa
TGGACTAATACAAATCATTTTGAGAAGCTGTATCATTTTCACTAATGAAAATTACTTTGAAATTTGATATTCAATATTAATACGCCTAACTCCACAAAAATAAATATTATTTAATCCGAATCGTTAATAAATTCCCTTTCGATTTTATTTAACTTTGATTGGACTAACTAAAATGTGCATGAAACTTTATGTATAACAAAAAGTTATTTTCATAGCTTAATTATAAAAACTGTATAGACTGATAACCCCTGTATTTCTTAAAAGTCTCTTATTCACATTCTCTTTGATTTTATTTTGTGTTTTCTGCAATAATATTATATATAAACAAATGAGAATTAACAATGAGTGACTTAGAAATACGACCATTTGCACGCCTAAAGCTACTACCAGTATTCACTACATGAAAATTGTATAACACAACCATCATAACATTCGCAATGGAAAACCCCTGAAGTGTCTCACATTCAGATCTCTTAAGAAAAAAGAAAGAAATTGTTCAAGATCCGAAGTGAGCATAAACTGTTGCAACGAAACTGAAAATTGTTTAATAAACGTAAAAATCAAACGTTTGAGCAGCAATAACACATCGGCAGTTGAAAAAAGGACACAAAAATTTGCACAAAGTATACATTGATAGGTTGAGAAAACACTTAACCAGGAAATCCATAAAATCCGAAATAAATTATTAAATCCAAGCGAATCAATTATAACTTCTTAAGAGGGCTTTTTAAAGAATACCTATCATCGGGATATTATAAATTATATTTATTTCTGCAAGCTAGATGACTGGATAAAGATGCATTTAGCGACGTATTCTGGTGGCTTTGAGTAGACAGAATAACCTTAAGTTTAGAGTCTGCGAGGTATGGGAAAACGAATTAGAATTGCAACCTGTTTCACAAAGCAAAAAATATAAGCTCGTCACAAACTTTGTAACAGCGCATGTTTTATGATAAGGTTATTTAACGAGTAATTGGTTGACTGACTACTATCAAAAATTTTATCAGACTGTGTAGAATAATTACCCGTTAGCTACAATAAATCATCACAGCACTGACTGTGATAATTTATTGCCGCTACGAGGTACCGACAATTAGCAGCATGGGAAAGTGAAACAATATTGTAGATATTGGTGGAATGACTTACTATAAACGTGAGAAAAACCCACAATATGGATAATTTATGGAAATTTGTTTTAAAAAAATGTATTGGGAGATAACATATTTAAAGGATGCTGACTAAGAAATGTTTGGACAAAAAGATTTGTCAGTAGTGCAAGTCAAAATTAGCCAAAATTGATGAATATTTAGTTCCATGTATAATACTTTAATTTTGGATACAAAAATTCTCATTATTGTAGACGTAATTTTATAAATGCAGAGATTGGATAGTTTTATCCAGTAATCGAAGTTAACCTTCAGAATATTCTGATAATTATAGTATAGTGAATTTAAGATATCTTGAGGTTATTTTAGAGGAACAATGGCAGAAATATGCTTAAAAATAAAAGTTTGGTCTGGTTTGTCGTTCTACGCTCATTTTTGCACACTTTGGGCTAATCAGCTGCCTGCAGGGACTGTAAAGTTTAACCTCGATTCCGAATCACTAATAAACATTCATGCCATAAATGAAGGAGAGATATTTTGTTGAACTAATAAAGAGATGTTGTTTTTAAAAAATTTAAAACAAGTTTATTGTTATTAATAATCCATGTGTATGAATCTGTCATGATGACATTAGAAATTTTAGTAAGATTTAAAAATATATCGCCTGGTTTATTCTTATATGGAGAGATATCACACAACATAAAATGATAAGCTATTAGAGTTTTGTTCCGGATATATTGTTATATTTATGGAATGTTTACTGATTTTAAATAATTTGTTCAAAGCAATGTTTTACCAACTACATTAAGTGTTGTTTGAATGTATTTGTAAGTAGAGGAATTATTGAGTTCTTGTCTATCAAATGGAGGTAATGCATTTTACACATTAAATATATATTAGTCTATATCAATAGTTGCAAAAAAAAAAAAAATCTTTCCAGGAGATTTTTAATGAAGTGTGATTATAGAAAGCTGTGAATCAGGAAGAGTGAAATTTGTTTAGAAAATAATATTTTATTGGTTTATTGATGTTCCACTTCCATTCAACGAAAACCTCAATGAGAGTGGAGGAAAGGCAGATGTATTTAGGCAGAATGTGTCTATGTGGCTTAATACCTTTGGCAAAGAGTTTTATTATTAAGTTTGAAGTCATTCTGAATTTTGTACCTTTAACAAGAATAACTAGTTTATCTACCCCTAACAAGAAGTTTCAAGTCACTAACACTATGCATTATGGAGTCTTTCGGCAAACTCATGATTATGTTTAATATAAAAAGCTGAACGATTTGAAAAGCTTTGTAAAATATATATTAAGTATTTTCATTTTTAATTATATGCATGATTTTCATTCACTTATATTTTCATTTATGAACGAAATTTATAATGGAAGTTAGTATATAACAACCGTGTAAATATTTTTTATAATTCTCTTCTTTAATGTTATACTAAAACGAATTTTTTGTACTCACTTTAAAGAAACCCAATTAGTATTATTATATTTTATTAATTTTATTATATTATTATTTAATCAATGATTGGCAATACTCCTCAAGGAACTTCTGTGTATGCTTCAAGTATGTTTAGTACTAAAATATTTAAAACCATAACTTATCAGTTCAAGCCAACTATTTCACAACTATTTGAAATCATTCATCAGGTTGAGAGAATTCTTTTCATTTAATCCATAGTGGCATCAACCGTAGAATTTGAAACTCCCTGCTACAAAATTTCCTCTTGCATTTTTATAAGTTTATTTTTGAACCAAGAAATAAAAGAAATCAGCCATAACACCGAAATAAATCAGATTCATTATCAACCTTCACATCAAAGAAAAATACAAAGGAAAAAAAAAAACTTTTAGCATAAATGTTTCAAAGTTTATTGAATAGTTGACCATGTAGATGTAATACGAAGCTCTCGAATGACCCCCATTTCCCAAATAGAATAAAATAAATCAAATATTGACCTGTGTAGATAGGAAATATCAGTGGAAGAAAACAACCAAAATCTATTTCCTTTTCTCGATACTTTTTTTTTTCTACATGAGATACCTTTTTTCAAGCCCAGTTTCATGGCTTCAGAGATTGTGAGGCAAGAAACTGAAGTTCCAGTGGCAAACATCTTGGCCCCCAAGGGGCATTTCTTATTCAAACACGATGGAAAATTTTCTGTCGACATTTTCTTATATAGAGTTCAAATTTCTGTACTTGTACAACTTGTCGCAAATGCAAGATAATTTAAAAAGCTTATTGAGTATGGTTCAGGGTTAAGCATGTTTTATTTTCTTCTTTCGATTCTTTTTAGTCATTTTAGAATAACGCCAAATTTTTTCTCGAAGAAAATCAAAATGTTTGCTTCTTGTAATCTCATTTATGATTCAAAAGGAAAAGCAAAAATATGCTATCTTAAATATATTTTCGCGCTTTTTTGTTTAATCTGCGTGCTGTGACTTTATATAAAATGAAATTTTTTTCTTTGAAAGAAACTCTATACTTAGACGCTTTCGTTGAAGGCCAATCAAAAATAATATCAGCTATTTTTGGCTTTTTCTTGTAGGAATAAAGAAACAGTTCTTGTGGTTTATTTATAGAATGAGAAAATTTCAAAAATTTCAAGACATTGCTATAACATTCATTTAAATTCAGTTGAGAAATCGTAAGCAGAGCATTTTTATTGTTACGTTAGTACCATTAATATAAACAATTAATAAAAACTGAACTTTGATCCTATAATAAATGGCATTTAAATAATTATGACAACCACATTTACAGGTAATCTCTAAATATTAGTTTTTTATGATGCTTCTAGGGTCCTTAGATTAAACTTTGTAAGTAAAGCCTAATGAAATGTATGTCTAAAAATGAATTCTCATGCTGTAATCCTTATAATGTAAAAGCTGAAATTATTAAAACTGTCTTATATATTCTAGTCCTTAAATAACTTAACAGCGATCTCTTTCAGTCATATTTTGTATAAATTTGAAAATCTGTTTATTTCTCTATTATAAAAATTCACAATTTTGAACCCGGAATTTTCAAATTTGGCACGTATATACGTTTTGTCTATTGTACCATAGGCTTCTTTTAAACTTTTAAATTGCCTATCCCCCCTCTTATTTCCGTCCCTTAGTCCTTAATTATAACAAGATTCGGATGCATTTTTGAACGGCTTACAAAAACCTTACTACCTTTTCTTCTTAATAATTTCTTTCAATATAAAAGCGTTTCGCAATGGCATGGCAGACATAGGTGCTTATACAGAATGGTATATGTTGGACAATGATGCAGTCTATTGTGTGCATATTCATCAGAGGATGAGTTGATTATTTGTCATCCAAGGGCGTTCTGAATCATGGCGTTTTTTTCGTGAACTCCTTTTTCGTCTTTAATTTCCACACTTCCTTATAATATTGTCGGAATGGTAGATATGATGAGTATTTCATCATGCTGGACGCGCAACCTCTATTATCCACCTGATTTCTCCTTCACAAGCTCAGGCAGTCTATTATTTTCTTTGGATAAGAATCTCTTCCGCAAATGAATTGCAAAAAGGATACAGCAGTCTGATTATTTACGGGAATAGGGGTAGATGTATCAACGCTCTGTACTGCCCTTACGAAATGCTGCAATTTTAATTATGTGCATATGTGCTTTATGCTAAGTTGGACTCCGGCCTTTCTTTGGTATTCTATTTGTTATTACAATAAGTATGTTTCATCAATAAAGCATGGGTTTTATGATTGAGTTGATTTATTTTGACTTCTGAATGATCATTAATTTAAATAAATGAAATATAAAAATGTTGGCATTTCATCAGAATTTACATAAAACTATATCTTTAATTTAAATAAACTGAAATGTTGCTATCCCTGAAATGGATGATTTAGTTCTTCCATCATAAACTTATTCATTTTTAAGAAGTCATAGACATTTTTGCTTAATATATAATCACTTCATATTTAAAAAAAATTTCAAAGTTCAATTTGAGTTTGCAGGATAATACACTTGTGTGCAAAACTAAAGCAACAACAGTGGTTTTTTTTCTTGCAATTTGGAAATAAAGACATGAGATTCAGTATACAAAGACAGTATTTTGGACTTAAATAAGGAACAAAGTATAAAAACAAAGGAAAATAACGCATATAGTAGGAAATGAAACAAAATAAATGTTATTGAAAGAGTAATATTGGGTACACATGCCTACGCGCCGAAGAGGGAGATAACAAATAGGTGTCCTTGGTAAGATATATGACGGCCTTTAGCTGTAATATGTGCTTGTCATCGTCTCTCCATACTCAACACCAGATTATCTAACCGTTGTAGACTTTGCAGTCTGCTCAATGAGCGTGTGTTTCAGTTATTGGGTAATCTCCAGCAGATATAATCATGCCAAAAGCCGTATCTCCAAAGCAGCCCACACCTGTTCCAAGAACATAAATCAGAGAACACTGGCTAACCCATTATATAGTGATATCGAATTACTAGAAAATCATCAACAGCTTTTCATCTCGGAAACATCTCCTTTTGATACGCACGTTTATCACAACCAAGTGATCTTTGACGGCATTCTTTTTGTCTTCTTATTTCCTTTTTATTGTAGAGACTAAATACTTCATTGTTGTCGTATCAGTTTTGGGTTGATTAACAATGTCTATTTTTTGTCATTTTTTTCTACATTATATTTGAATTTACAAACATAGTCAGTTCTCTGGCCCACGTGTTTTTAGTACGTGTCCCAGGAAAAAGAGATCCTGCCGATTGAGACCAGACGGTTTGTGTGGACTCAACACATTTCTTTGTTCTCCACTTTAGGTTGGTATGCAGTATAGCTATTTTGAAGATGTACTAATCGGATGGTGGTTGCCAACACTTTAATACTGGAATTATTCAAAATTCAAGAGATGAGTTACATCAAGAAGAAATCGAGAAGAAAATTTATTTATTTATCATCCTTTGGAAGATATCTAAAGCTTTCGTTTAAATATTTGAGCTCGCTGATTTATCACCAGTTATAGTGCAAAAAATAATAAAAATAATAATAATCTCCACTGACGTCGATTTAAAATCCTTAAAAGAATGAAATCTGATAGTTTTTAACTTGAAACCTCTCTTACACAAAATACTTTTTTAAACATGAGAAATTTTCTAAATGACGCATTTGTATCTATTTACCCAGAACATTTAATTTCTGTGAAGGTGCTACAACTGAAACAGACTTAAATACTGTCCCTGAATCTGAAATTTAAAAAAAAAATTACTAAACCAATGTGTTTTATCCAATTAAAGAATAACAATTTAAAAATGTTTTGAATTTACACCCACGAAACCTTTAAATTAAAAATTTTTAGGAGCTATCCTATTTCAAACAATAAAAATTGGATATCTCAACTACCAGGTAAGATAGTATATACCTAATCATCTCAGATGTTTTAACTGTCAACATAACGGACACTCAAAAAATGCTTACCGTGGAAACAAAGCCTGTTCAAATTTTGTTTCCCTTGATCACTCTTATTCCGAATGTCAATCAGAACTTAAATGTGTCAATTGCAATTAACCACAACTCTCAAATTAAAAGCCGCTCACAGTGGTAGGTAGAGAAGAAGTTTAATAAATAAAAATAATACACAACTATAAATAGTTAAACCAACATATTCAGTTTCTGTTATGAGCAATATCAGGAATAATTTACCCTCCACTTCAAAAACTTCAATCATTTTCCCATCCAATTCCAAAATATACGGAATCTACTACCTCCGTAAGTTTTATACCCAACACAATGCTAAAGTAACAACCAAGCTAACCCTTCTTAATAGGAAACAATTCAAAAGCCCCTTTCAACACCGTCTGAATTTGTCTCAGAATCCAAAAACAGTATCCGTATTTGCGTTTATGACAAGGTAGTGGGATTGCTCTGATAATGGAGAATAAAATGAGAAAGACATGACCTTCGATTGGCAAGTTGTAACTTGAATTTTATTTTAAGTTTAAAATTTTCAACTTGTGACATAAAAACTGCTACAATTTTAAAATAACTTTTATCGAATTATTTTCACAAATATTTATAAAATGCTTTTTAAGAAGCTAATTCACACGAATCAATAAATCTTTAATTGATAGGCCATAAATTGTTTGGCCAATATTGGTGTCATTTAACCTCACCTATCTCAACAACCCGAGTGCGGCTAGAGCAGGTTACCTGCTGCCTGGTATCGATCTTGCCGGACGAAATAACGGTGATCCACTGGTCTTGTTTTTTGACCACCACCAACCTTTCTGATAGTTGTACCTGTGGTTTGGAAGGATTTCAAAGATCAATTCTGAGACTTTCATAATACGCACCACCATAAGATCATATTTATTCCGACGAAATCATTGAACTTCTAGAGAATGTATTTAATATTTTCGCTTCACTTGAGGATGTGTTGATAATTATTATTCTGGCATAGAAATGGGTTTTTCCCAGAAGGTGATTTACTTTATATAACGATTGGGATTGAAAAATGGTAATAAAGCATGATTATGTGTATTATACTGATTATTAGTAACATTTCGGCCTTTCCAGAGATAATATTTTGACTATGCATCAACTCGGGATAGGCAGAGGTTTTTTGGGGGGGTGAAAATTCTGTAGAACTACCTCTCTGCAATTTATATTACAAGATTTTTTTAATAACTAATAAAGATATGAATTCGAATCTACGCATCTTTTACAACTAGATTCTACTATAATACTACCGACTGACACATTTAGCATATACTGCTCATTTAAGCGGAGACGAAAGTCTTCCCACGTGAACGCGTGACTGGCTAATGAAACATCGCCACTCACCACGCGCAGGCGCGTAATTGGTTATTTATCTTGAACGTCACGTAATGCGTTAGTGCAAGGTCGGAAGCAAAAGTGTTAAAAGCGCCCTTCTATATATGGTAGTCTTGTACTGCCTTCATCTGCCCCATGTCATGTTCTTGATACTTGTATACGAATAGCCTTCATCTGCCCCATGTCATGTTCTTGATACTTGTATACGAATAGCCTTCCTCTACCCCATGTCATGTTCTTGATACTTGTATACGAATAGCCTTCATCTGCCCCATGTCATGTTCTTGATACTTGTATACGAATAGCCTTCCAACTTCATTGGTAGTTCAATGCACTGATTACAACAAGTTCTTTTCTTCAACTTCACATCTGTATACTTAAAAATGACATCATGTATTTCGCACATCATCATGAGTTGAACTCAATTTTTTTCGAAAAGTTATTGAATGCATTGACTTCCAATATTGTTTTTAATTTATTTATGTAGTTACTCTGAAACAAAAAATGAAATTCGTATGCAAACAATTGCATTGATCAGATTTAGTTCCGATTTATGTAATTTATTATTCGAATTCTAAAACATTACTTTTACAAATGTAAATTGAATTGAACAAGAAAACATTCTCAACTAAATATTATTCGTTCAGTTTTTGAATATGTTTTCAAAAGACTTTTCTTGCAAAAAAAAAAAAAGTTTAATATCATCTCTACAACAATAATAGGGTTTCGCATCTTATGGAATAATGAAAACTGGAAGTTTTAATTTTATTGGCAAATTTGGTGGATATTTTAAAGGACAAATTTCATAATTCATAACTAACGTTTTGAGGGACATTTCAAGAAAGTAGCATTTATTTCTTTTAGTCACAAGTTTCTCTAATGCATTTTCTTCACAATGATTTAAAAATTTTAGGTAAATATTCTACGTATATATAACAAATAGAATGCGCAACTCAATAATTTGAGTTTCTAGTTTCTTAAGAAACTGCGAAACAGATATCCCCAGCTATTGTCTCGTAAGACAAAGAGCAATGTAGCACTCATTATTGAAATTACTGAATTGATACTTAACGCAATTATCTAAAAGCTTTTAGGGACAATAAAGGGAAATTAACATACCTTAGAAGACTTTGTGAATTACAGAACTTATGGAATATTAAATTAAAGCAACATTAAAAAAATGAAGAATCTAAATTTTAGAAGAATTTTCTTGTTAGCTTTCGAATAAATTGGCAAATAAAATTTATCTATTTGTTTTCATTCCAGTTGTTTTTGGATGACATCGTTCTTGTTTTTCAAATTCACTCAATATTAAAAACTAAACTATTCAGTTGCTTTTCCTAACTATATATATATATATATATATATATATATATATAATCTGGCGCTCGGTACCACAGGTTTGGGGTTCGAGTTCCGGCGCTTCCATGTATGTTTGTAGTGGAATCCACTTTAAACCGTAGGTCCCTGTCTAATATGATCGTGGAGCGTTGCGGGGGCATTGTTACTCTGTGGCTTATCAAGTTACACGCACCCCCTGGGTAATGCAAAGTGAGTAACGTCTGTGCAGCGCTTGCCTTAAGGCATCCAAGACCAAGCTGTTTAAGTGTTTGCCAGCTGCATTAGAAAGAAATATATATATATATATATATATATATATATATATATATACATACAGCATAAGACGGGAAAGACTTTTGTCTTGATGGAAATATTTTATTAATTTATACTCTTGAGTATATTAGTTTGAGAACTCTATAAGATTATTGAAGTTATTCATCTACACGAAAATTTGTTTATTTTTACATGGAAACGTTGATACTGTATTGTGTCTTCTGAAGCAAATGAGTTTTTTTTCTACAAAATTAAAGTCAATTAATCAATGTTAATGATAAGCTGAATCATTTTTGTTATTAAAATCTTGTAAATATTCAGTAAGTACAAAATTATTTAGCTTAAAATAGAGTTAAAATAACTTTGCACTATTATTATTCAATCTCATAACAATAAAAGTTTAAAATTGATTAAACAATTTTTAAATTGTAAAATTTTTAAATAAAAGTATGCTAGTTGTTCATGTATGTTTATGAAGAATAATTGTCTTCTTTTGCTCTTGATTTCTCCTTTTAATAATGGAAAACATCACGAATGTTAGCAGGAATATTTATCATTCAGTGTTTAATTCATTTATCGGGGTCATTAAGATAAGATTCATATTTCCTTGCTGCATCCCGGGACAAATTTGTATGCTTTTTTTTTATGATATTTTATTCGAATACTAGTTGATATGACAAAAATGATATATCTTGAAATCCTGTAATGATATGTCTTTGATTTTTGATACATTGAATTTAAAAAGTATCAGCGACAAACTCAAAGAAATTCAAAGAAAATATGTTCAACATAACACAAATTCCATCATTCGAAACAATAGAAAGTCTTCTATAATCCTAAACTTACCATATTATCAAAATTTTTATATAACAAAATAATAATTATAATAAATTAAAGATAGGAAAATCTTTGTCATTATTTAATTGATTTATGGGGGTCATTAAGATAAGATTCATATTTCATTTCTGCATCACAAGACAAATTTGTATGCCTTTCTTGATATGATCCCTTGTTCAAGTATTGGCTGATATAAGGCAACATTACCCAGCTTCATTGAAATGATAGATCTCTCTGACTTTGCGAAATTGAATTTTAAAATATCAGCGAGAAGCAAAAAAATATGCTTAAATTCCATCTTTCGAGGCACTAGAAAATCTTCTAAATCATTTACTTACCAAATTTTTATTAAAATTTTGATACAATAATAATAATAATAGTACTAATAACTACAGGTCTAGTAAATATACTGTATGAAGCACATAATCACTGTGAGTTTCACGTAATTTACTATATATTAATCGATAACACAAAGAATATATATAATATTTTTGTATAATAAACGTTTTAAAATAATTTTACTGTAATGTAGAACATGAATGCAAATTAGAATTAAAAATTAATATCAATAAAAAGAAATTTCAAATGAAACATTTTAATTTTAAACATATAAAACAGAATATTTAGAGCGAATTAAATGTATTACTTTTGAATTAAAAAAACTATGAAAATCTTATTTTCTTCCTTCAAAGCTTACAAATTATTTATTATTAGAAAAATTTTTAAAAATAAACACGTGAAATCACTGAATCCCATATATAGTACGGTGTCATTTCCCATCGAAATATTTTGCAGATAGTTTTTGAGCTAAATAATTTGAAAGCCTAATTTAAAAATAAATTAAAAAGATTAAAAAAAAAAAAAAAAATTATTCGCAAATTTTAGCTATGCTTTGGGTTAAAAAATATAATTCAGAGAAAATGCAATTGTAAGAGAAATGCATATTTTCAGTTAACTAAGTAGAAAAATGAAATAGTAGTGTAAAAATGTAATTGCAACACTGAAATATTCAATTATTTATTTATTTAATGTAAAAATTATATATGTAACAATTACTAAATTTTACTTTATGGAAGGAGAATTTAAAATGAACCTAGAATTTTAGAGAATTTTCCTGTTTTAGTAGTAAAAACATTTTTATATAAAATAACTAGGAAAAGCAATAAATCTTCCTGACATTAATATAGCACAACATGAAATACAACGGACATTTGTGTCAGAGTTACTTCTTAATAATTCATAAGATGTTTAGTATTTTGCTGAGTTATTCTGCTTATCCTAAAAAACCCTTTACATGATCCACGAACAAATTCCATATAAAGACCTCAAATAATCCTAGGCAGTATCCCTAATTTCAATAAAAGGAACAATTCAAGTGATTTTTTATCAGCACCATAACATTTAGCTTTCACATCTTCTGAATTTTGCAAAAAAAAGCTATTTTCATTCTAATCACGCAGCATCAGAGATGATAAATTGATCAGTTGAAATTTCTTACTTCCCATTCACTACGAACCTTGGATGAAATTTATAAATTACTAAGCTGCTTAAAAGCCTTATAATATATCCATTTTTCATATTAGTGTTCTACATTTTCCATTCTACCTAAAAAAATACTTTATCACCTTTCGGAACACATCTAATCAAACACACTTGCTCCTCCTAAATCATATCAATTGAACTATTCAATATATTTTTATTGATAAATATTCTTGAATGGAAATGTTTTTTCGAAAAAAAATGCTTCGCGATAATTTCTAAAACATAAGTATTTGTATATTTATATCTCTTTGGTTACATTCATAATACATGTAAACATATTTACAACTAATTCATCCATACATATTTACAATAATTCAGATTAAAAAAAAACAATCAATATATAAGTTTGAGTCAAATAATTTTTTTCACTTACCTCAAGCTGAATTTTTTACTTCAATTTTATTGATTTCAATATAATAATACATAAATATTTCACATAAGTATGTTTTCTCGTAATCTGAAAACGAATGTATTTTTAATATATCGGTATTATATATTCAACACAAACCTTATTTACTCATTTTTTTTACGTTAGTGTCATATTGCATATTCATCACTTTGTGCACATAGATTTAACTTGTGTTAAATTGACTTTATTTTATCGCATACAGTCCCTGACCCTATTATTAAATGCACCAACATTTTAAGGATATTTATTAAATGAAGCGGTTTTTTTTTTTATTGTTGTTTGTGAAATGGTTACTAAGCCAATTATTAGAAATCATTATTATAAATAATAATATATATATAAATATTATATATTATTCATAAAATGCTATTTATTAGTATTTTTGCAAATAATATAATAATACTTATTTCTCAATTTAATACTTAATGGTGCCCCCTTTCGCTGGAATTAGGGCTTTGATTCTTCTTGGCATGCTGTTGACACTTGATTGTTGATGATGACTTTAAATTAACTTCGTTTTCTGTGATTATTATTTCCTATCTGATGAATTTTCAGGCCAAGATGGTGGTTGCTAAAACAGACTAGTAATGTTTCCCCCTCCACAAAATACTGATATTTAATAAATAGGACAATCTGAATAAAAAATGTTTGTTGTATTATTTATATTACCTTTACATAATAGTATACCGTAAACAAACCAGGTGCATCTAATAATTTGGCCAGGAACTCTACATTACCAGAAAGTTAGCAGAGCAGAAACTGAACTGTAATCAATTGAAGAATGCTTCAGTAGCATCCATTTGCCGAAAAAGTGAAACCCAGAATGCAGGTGAATTCCAAGTCAGCCGAAAAGTGATGGCAGAAACAGATGGTGAAGCTAGCTACGGACGCACTTACATAAAAGCGATCTGCTTTTTTCGATTTGGAACTAGACTACGTATTCGCAAATTTTGGAAACATTTCGTTCAGTGTTTTATAACATTTATTAAGAAGATGATCGGTTTTAATGTTTTTCAGATTTCGGAATGGTTTTTTTTTCTCCAATGGTGCTTTTTCCATAACACGAACGTTATTATTTTTAATTAAGTGTTCTAAGTGGGAGAAGAGATAATGTTTCTGCTATATTCTTAACATAATTTGCTTTTATTATTCTATGTTTGTTTCATTTTTTATGCATTATTATGCATAATAAAAGAAAGATGCTGGATTAACAAGCTAATTTTTTGTTGGTTGACGACTACTTCAATACGCACAATATGTGCACAAAGAAATCGTCTATCTTGTGAATTGCAATTACATTCAATTCATTCTGATATATTCAATGGTAACATTCAGGATATACTAGCGAGCATATTCAAATGATTAAGAGTTTGAAAAATTAAGTATTTCATTCATTTTTAAGTTATTAAATGAAATTAATGAATTCATTTAAAGGAAATTCATTTGTTTTATTCAATTTAAGTTTTTACAGAGAATATAAAGGAATTCAAGTGGAAAAGAACAATATGCAAGTTAAATTAATTTTTATTGTAGGTTTGAATTAAACTAACTTTCCATATACTACACCGCAAGTGTGTAAATTAAAGTAACACATGAATTTTAAAAAGCACTCTACCCTATGACATTCATGTACACCTTTGTACGCATAAGCATATTTAGAATGTTATTATTATACGGATTAAATCTCCGAAACATTTCAGGATTAATTATTTTTATAATCATTGTTGATTATTTGAGATGATCTTTAGAAAAAGTTATAGTTACAAAAAGTAACGGTACATTTTGTAAAAGATTGTTGTTAATATATTCAGTAATGTATTAACGCCGATCTTCAAGCTAGCTTTATTTAAGCAATTAAAAGTATACATTAAATTCTGACTCAAAATTATTAAATGGAGGGGTAATGTAAATAGAAAAGAATCAAATGTACAATCGTGTTTGAAAATTTTATTCGCGTGTGTATTACAATGTAATTTAAATTAATTGAAAAATACTTGAAAGTAATGTTTATGGAGAATACCTAATATTCATCATAGATAACCTACGCCATTCAATAGAACTCTTAAAACTACAAAAATTTGACAAATTTTGCTTTATTAAAATATAATTTCCCAAACATTACAAAATCTTTGGATGATGAATTAGAACTGATAAAGAATGAGCGACGCATAATATTTGTGCTGCATAAATAACATCTTATGGGCAAGCAGTTTAGCCCTAATTATTTTAATGAAAAGAATGTTTTCGATTTACTGCGAATATTCGCTTGAGTGTAATCAATCAAAAATTTTCCTTCAAGAGGGATAACACCACAGGAAAAAGCAGCTGACGCGTAATAAATCAGATTCAGAATTATGAAAGAACTGAAAATTATGAATTTACGTCCAATCATAAAATAAAACAAAATGGTAACTTGACTAATGGATACCTGAGAAAATGGCGATAGTTGCTAAACATGCTATTCATATATTAGAAATTTGAGAACATTTAATTATTTTTTGCAGCATGATGGAAAAATGAAGTTTGTTGAAAGACTTATCATTCAAAGTGTGGAATTTTTACAATAGCTACGAAATTAAAAAGTTTTTATGACACTTACATGTATCATTTATAAAGAGTAATTGTAGCTATTATTCATATTGTAATATGCCAATAGAGCTAAATTATGCAATTGGCAGTCCAACTTCGAGTAGAATAAAATGACTTTATTAGTTAAACATACTTGAATAAATAATCGACTTTTTAGTGAGCAAAAATATTGAAAAACTTTCATTTTTAGTCTCATTTATAAAAGACACTATCAAGATTTCAAAAGGATTTACTCACTAAATGTTTTAACAACATTTTTACTAGCTTTGTATTCAATTTTCACGCAAAGAGTAATATACAACTAAAAAAACCTAATAATAGAAGTTTTCTATTATTGTGAAATGTTAGTTTATTAATCTAGCTACAATTAATAATTCATTATTCTTGCACTGATTTTCGAAAATGAAGGAAATAAAATTGCGATATCCATAAACAAGTAATATTTCTTAAAAATATCGCAATATAGGTGTATATAGGTATTAGTATTAGGTAAAAAGTATTTTGTATTTTTGCACAAGAATGTCTTTGAAGTGAGTGCAAATGCTACATTTTTCAAGTTGCAAAAATTATCTGTTTTTATAGGAAAATCTGTTTTTATAGGAATTCAATAATTTATTTAAATTAGTTTAAATCCTTTACTAACGATCACAGTATAGGAAATTATGGGTTAAATTTCCTCATCCCTGTGTCTTACAGTACACATCCGAGTGTATGGAGGCAAAATTCCAATAAACTAATTTTAGTATAGGGTTAAAAGGTCATTTGATAATTTTTACACTACTTCATACATTTTTTAATGGTTTTAATACTTTAATAGTACTCTGTAGGTAAATATTCTGATTCCTTTAATTTTTGAGCTGAAAAAACAGAGAAAAAAACTCTAATCAGAAATAATTCTTCGTCCAAGTTGTACACGCTGCCGAAAATAAACAACGATATAAGTTTCCATGGTTGCAGAAGCATGAACGTCATTTGGAATCAGGCTAAGCCGTTTCAGTGAAAAGTGAGCTGTCTTCAAAATTGATACAAATGTGCCTTTGGTATCTCAAATCAATTTATTATCATTTCAAATTCAATTTTGATAATATCCAGGAAAAACAGAAATTATATCAATGGATATTAAGTTTATGTACTTTGAAACTTTTTAGAACAAATTCCAAAGTAACAATGTCCTATAAAATTTAATTTTATTTAAATCCTCAAGTAAAAATCAAACAATTGGATGTTTAAATCAATGCAATTAAATAAATACAATTATAAATTATTTCCACAAACTTGAAACAAAACTTGCTTAAAAAATATCATACTTGAATATTTAATCAAATCTTCGTTTCAATATCAAGTACGGTATGATTTCATTTCGATATTAAGTTTAGTATCAAGAGGACTATCAGGAGGACTTTCCCATATGGATTATTTTCCTCGCATATTTAACATATTGCAAGTGAGAATCTGCAGTATTATTCTTACTAATTGACGAAAAATTTATCTATGACAATTCGAAGTAGAATATAACCTACATCTCAAAATTATATCCTTAGAAAGAGTAAAGAAGATTTTTGATATGGCTTCATAAAACTGCAGTTACTAAAATATCCTTATGTTGAATAAAAAAGGAAATAAAAATATGGTTTTTCTTTTATTTACAGTTTACAACAATATTCAATCTATACATTTTTTCCATGTGCGTTTTCCTTCTTTTCTTCAAATTATTGTTGAAGCAAATTTAAAAAGGAATGCTATTTTTCTAGTAATTTTAATAGAATAAGTAAAACACTCTATACAATTCAATCCTGGACATTTTTTTTTCCTTACATATTTTCAACTTTAAAATTTTTACTTCTTTAACTACACTCATGTCCACAAATTAAGGATAATTCAGAATCACACAGAAATTGAACTCTAAAATAAAAATTTCACCCGTAGAATTATCACACACATCTTGAAGAAGAAAATGCAAATTAAAGGAAACCACCAGATGGCGCGGATAGTACGTCACAATGACGAGAGTGTAAGAGAGGGGTATATAAGGAATGGTGGCAACGAAGTAAAATTGTTCACAAGCGCTTTAAAAGCCTTTCAGTGCAATAACCGCATAGTTATAGCACAAAGGAAGCATTTGGATGATTTTTACGTGGTAGAATTATCGGACGACTGGAATGTGGACGTACCCAGCTGGAAGTATCCGAGGAACTTGGAATCGCCCAGAGTGTCATCTCCAGGCTTTGGCAACGATTCCAAGATGATGGTAATATGAGTAGATGTTAAAGCACAGGTCGCCCCCGAGTTACAACGCTGAATGAGGACCGGTATTTAGCAGTTACTGCCAAAAGAAACAGACGGAGCACAGCATCAGACCTGTCTCGTCAGCTCTCTTCAGCTACCGGTACGACAGTCTCAAGGCAGACCGTGTACAGAAGCTTAGGGCACATTGGTCTATATGCTCGTAGGCCTGTCAGATGTGTTCCACTTACCGCAACTCACTGTCGCCTGCGATTAGCCTGGAGTAGAGAGCATGCATTGTGGACGCCGCAACAGTGGTCTTGTGTGATGTTTTCCGACGAGTCCAGGTTTAGTTTGCAGTCGGATTCTCGGCGGACTTTAATATGGAGAGCGCCAGGTACCCGTTAACCCAAGAGAACACCATTGAACGACACCGTTACGGTGGTGCAGGATGGTTCGTTTGGGGAGGAATTATTCTTGGTTCCAGAACTGACCTGCATGTTCAGAGTGTAACGATGACAGGCCACATCTATCGGGATGTCATTCTGGAACAACATGTACGTTTGTTTCGGGGCGCCATGGGTGCTGAATTTCTGTTTATGGATGACAACGCCTGTCCTCACTGTGCAAACATTGTAGACGAATGCCTTCAATTGGAGGATATCACCCGTATGGATTGGCCAGCATGCTCACCGGACTTGAATCCAATAGAGCATGTGTGGGATATGCTTGACCGACGAATTGCAGGCCGTCAACCCCCTCCCACCTGTCAACCGGAATTTCGGAGGGCATTGCTTGATGAGTGGTGCAATATTCCTCAAGATCAGATTGATAATTTGATACTCAGCATGCCTAGGCGTTGTAAGGCCTGTATTGCATCGTCCGGGAGACATACTCCATATTAACCATCATACTAACCATGTTATACTGTTTTTTGTAAGGGAGTAAAAATTGCAGGGAGTAAAAAGCGTTTGCTCCAGGGAGTAAAAATCGCAATTTTTATTAATTATGTCAAACATATAGCATCTCTTTTGCTCTTTACCTTTTGTTTAATAAATAGACTTTACGAATAAGTCAAATTTGTTTTGCTTCTGTCTCTTTTCTTTGCCTGAACTTCATTATCCTTAATTTATGGGCATGAGTGTACTTTAAATTTTCCGAATTCAATATCATATATTCATATATTCGCTTTGAATTTATAATTTTATAAAATTCATATTTTAATTTAACATTTTGATTCTAGTTTATAATATATCAAATATATATATTTTTTTTTTTTATTTTAATTTAATTTAATAACAAATTTATATTTTATAAATAGATAGAACTTTACCTTTATGTTTCCCTGATTAATACTTAAATATTTTTTCCTTTTGTATTTCATTCTTATAAACATCTTTTCATTGTTAACGTTCATACCATAGATACATTTTTTATGTATTGCGTTTGCCATATAAATGAATTCCTAAAATTTAAATATTAAAAAGTGTATAATTAATGATATTCTCAATGGAAAGTAATACTGCATTTATATTTCCTTTTAATATTTTGAAACAGCGCAGAATTATGTCAAAGAAAATAAAGTACAGTTCAAATATGATCTATAAACAAGGCGGTTCAATGGTCATGGAACAAACTTTGAAGGGTGGTAGGGAGCTTACTAAAAACATAATTTTTTTGTATAGGAATGTATCATTGGAAGTGACATATTGAGGCACGAACACACTTTCAAACGAATTGCTCGCAACATCCATGAACAATAAGCTAACTGGTGCACGTCAATGGACGTGTTTCAAATTTTCTGGCTGGCACACCGATGTACATTCCTTTTTTTATGCTTACTCTATATTAGCAACTGTGTTTTGATTTACGAGATTCCAGTGGACTCAACTGAGGACTTCGTTGCTCGACTATCTATTGAGGCTGTAAGCGTGCGCAAAATGCCTGACATCTTTGGAACTATTCCCCAATAACTTCTTCGATGCTTAGTAGCATCGAAGAAGTTATTGGTCATCGGTTAGTAGGTGGTCATTGTCAAGCATCATCTAATTTTTCTTCGAACTTACTATTGGTGGCCGTAATTTTGAGCTTTAATTGTAAACAATGAATTAAACAAGCACTTTGCAATGATGTTGTAAATAAACGTTTTTTTTTCGTCTTATTTTATTCCTTCTATTAGCTCAAACTCTCCCTTTATATATCTTGTTCAAATTTTCAATCGTTAATAAAACACTTTTTATTCATCCACTCTTCAAACACATTTTTTTTTTTAAACTTGTAGTGGATGACACTGGATGAATTAACCTGTATATGAAGCAAGATAATTGAATAAATAAGAAAATGAAATTATAATATTTAAAAATAATTGAGGCAAACCCATTGTCCAAAAGTAATAAAAACATTATAAGATAATTCTCTGATACACAGGCGTTTTCTAGAATGCATAAATTGTATCATTTATTGAAGATGACAGAAACAGTAAAGCAAGACTAAAGTAAGAAAGAGATAAAACTTGGAAAAAAGAAAACTAGAGTAAGAATTTTTTTTGAATAACCGCATTGTGAAATAAATTTAGTAGCTTTATTCAAGAAAGCATAAGTTATATCATTTATTGAAATTGCTTTGTGTATAATATCCATACAGATATTCCAACTGATAGGGTTATTATTATATCAAATATTTTAAATTAATTTAAAAATAAAGATATAAGAAAAGAAAACACAGAAGAAGTATGAAAGAGAGAAAACTAGAAAAAAAATCTTTTCTTCTCGAGAAGTTTCATCATTGGAATATTTTCTTCTTTTCTCTCTTTTATGTGAATATGTTTCTAACTATATTTATTTTCAAAATTCTAATTTATTAAACGAACTGTCAGAAATGCAATACTATTATTAGGAAAAAACAAAATAAATCGCCCGATACATTTGTCCGTTGCTGTATCTTTAAAAGCTACAATTAAAATAAAAATAGCACTTTATGTCTTTAATAATAAATAAACAACCTCATATCTGAAAAATAAAAAAATATTTCAATTGAGAAATGAATAACTTTAGTTTTAGATATCCAATTTGAATAGCAAATTCAAATAAGCAATTAAGAATGAAATCAAAAATTAATACAAAAGAAAATAAATATCACAACATATATTTGAATAAAACATTGTTAAAAAATTCAGACATGCAGGAAATTAGATTAAAAACCGAGAAAACAAATGTAGATAGATGAATTGAGTTTGTCATTATAAGGTTAGCTTTTGTTGTCTTAATATAAACGAAAAAAAAAAAATCCTGAATATATTCAAAACTTTTCATTTAACGTCAACTAAAGAAATAAACTATCATTTTCACCATTGCTAGAAACATTAATTTTGAAGCAAGAATATTTTTCTTCCCCTAAATTTATCTTTAAATTATTTTGGACAACATTTTTTTGACAGCTATTTCTATAATAAAAGAAATAAATCTTAAGTGAATAAATCAACAACAAAAAGCAGATGACAAAACAAAGTAGGTGAAAATATACTTGGTTTCCTTCTTCTTTATTGCTGCAAGAGGGACAAAAATAAATCCGAGTCTGCTTTTAATAACAAACTTTTGAATTTAGAAATGCTCATGAATTCAATTTTTTTCAATTCAAATTTGATTTGGGATAATAAATATTTAATTTACGATGTTTGTTATACTAATCAATTAGAATTTTGAAACTAACGAGATAATTTTCTTTTCTGATCTCTTTCCTTCCACACCCTAACATAGAAAAAAATAAACATTTTTTAATTATTTTTCTAAGACTTTGTTTTATATCAAATTGAAATGTTTCAATTGAAACTACACATAAAAAAAGGAGAATCAATTGTCCTTCGTGGCTTTATTACATAACTAGAAAATGCAATTTAAATATTAGTCAAGGAATGTTCTTTGAAATATTTACTTTAGTGAAAATCTTTGAAAATGTATAAAGAAAGCTTCGTTTATTTGAAAGGATCAAAAATAAACATTAGCTATAATATAAACAAAATAATTTAGAGCTAAGCCTAAATAAATAGGGATTTCTAATATTTCTCAATAAAGTAATCATTTTAGAAATCTATCTAATTGTAGAGTCCGTTGAAACAGTTTCCGATGAACAAATAATTAATGGAATCTTCATTTTGATGAAATTGTGACAGCATGAAAATAGCATTACCTGATGTTTTCTTCAAATAAACAAATTTTCAACAAATTTAATAATACCACACCACTACAGTAAAATATATATCATGTTTCACTTAGTATATATAATAATAATGAATATATAGTATATATTCATTATAGTGAAATATGTTTCAACTCTCTTTATATTTAAAATGGCATAGGTTCATAATTTAAAAGTCCATTCTGAAATACTGAATTGCCAGGCCAGTAGCTCGGTATCAACTGTCATTTAAAAATGTAGTTTATCGTGAAGAAGTTACTACGTTGGCTAAATAGACTCCATTACACTGCATGTGCAATTATCATTCCCGAACGATGTTAGTAGTTGCTAAGATGTGTAGTTGAACGCAATAATCCATCGACTTGAACATTTATAGGAGCACGACGGCGCCCACATTGAGCAAACTCATTGGTGTAGGTGTTGTTTCAATCGTGCCTAGAGACGATATTTTCCCTACTCACGATTAAAAATTGCTTTCATTGTTACATTTTTTAAAAAAAAAAATTTGCACCTGTTTGTGTAAACAATGTTGTTTTCTATATCTTCTCGCAGCACAGGTCACTATTATTGTTTTCACCATCTTCATTTGTAATGGTTCAATGGCATAATGTTGATAACTAGGCAAAAAAGTTGAAACTATTACTTTTTCTGTTTTATTCATTTCCTGTACTTGAATTTTCTCGTATTGTACTACACAGAAATGCCTCTTAGCGAACATTTTTCACGATTTATTTATTATTTTTTTGGAGATTTCGTTAACTCATCTGGTGTATAATCAGTATACCGTATAGTAGGAACATAATACAAGTTCTTACACCTGTTATAAAAGGATACAAAAACGTTGGAGAAAACATTTCCGTCCTTGTACCAGAGTCAGTGCTGCATCGCCCTTGGGTCCTTTGCCCTGCGCATTTATTTTGAAATAATAAAGATATTATGAAACTCCTGAAACAATAAATAATTCAATGTAACAAATAAATAAAACTAATATGTATTTGTGAAGAGTAAAAAGCCCCTCCTTTCACAAATTTTTGAAACAGCTGGACATAGTGCCATAAAATCTCATTTTTCCTCTGCAACACAAGTAAACAAAGGTGACAAGTCATCACGTCACTCCTAATAGAGGACAGTGATAATTGTAAAAGCCATGTGAGGGGTATAGCAAACTGGCAATCCTGATGCGTGTTTTGTTATATTACTATGCAATATATTGTCAATCCACTAGTCGGTTTCAGTTGCAGGACAGAAGAAGTTTAAATATAACTCCTGGTTTATATACCACTTGGTACCAAACACGCATGTATAACTTTTTAATCAGTTCAAACAATTCATTTTTGTTGATTTTAAACTTTTTAGAGCAATGAATTTACTATAATTGATGAATTTACTACAGTAAAATCTATAATTTTTTTAATCGAATACTGTTAAACAATTAAATTTTTTAAATGTACTTTTTGTTATTTAATTTTTAAATCTTCCTCCGTTAGTTTTAAGGTTTTTGTTTCGTGAATTTTGTTGGATATCTTTTCAGATATCTATAATCAAAAAATTTGAAACAATAGCTGAGTTTATAATAAAATTCTTTATTCACTGCCAAATCTTCATTGCCTACTCTTTCATCGAAAAATATCCTTCATTCTCGTGAAATAAGAAAATACTAATTAGAGAAAAGTTTGTCTTTTTATATAACTTGTGAATTATATCTCTTCAGAAAAATACTTTTGATCTGTATATTGATCAGTTTCTTTTCCTCATTTTATAAATAGAAAGTCCCCAAAAGTTTCTTATCCTAGAGAAGATAGGTAAAATAAAAGGCTTGGGAAAAGATTCAATTTGGTTGCCTTAGAGATATGACAAAAATAATCCAGTTTTAATTATGTCATAATTCATTCAGGAAAACTTTGAAAATGTATTCTCATTCATAAAAGTTCATTTAAATATCATTGTGGTTTTTCTAAATGCTTTAAGTGGAAGCTACATCTTTGCATCCTTAGAATAGAAAGGCGAGAAAGCAGTTGGTTCCGAGTCGAAGTTCGTTGAATTCCTTACTGATAGAGTCGATAAAGATTTCGCAACATTGTTTTTTATTTTTTGCAATTGATGATATGGCTTTTTGAACACTACCAATTCTTATTATTAATTCTTTCATATCATCTGTTTTGAAATTGGATGCTGAATCTTTTTTAAAGTATTATCATGAGATTGAGAATTGAAACGCATTTAACAATTGTGTATTTAAACGCTTAGAAATATTTCCCAAGTTTTAATGTTTCGAAACCATGCTCCTTTAGAAAATTGAATGTTGAATAACTTTCAATGTTTTCCTTTCTCTATTAATTATGTGTATTTTCTGGCATAGCAAGCTACTGTAAAAACTAAACGTTTGTTTCATGTTTATGAATGTTATGTTAAATGTTAATGATTTATTTCTTTTTAATAATAGATATTTATTAAGAAAAGTACCACTGGTTTATTAATATAACATCTCAAAAATACCGTAATTTATCTAAATTACTATAAAGATGGAACAGAATATTTTTATAGAAGGTAATCATAATTTCTTTCATAAAGTTAACATTTATGACAATTTTTTAAAGACACTTTTAGCTAAATTAAATTTATGATCCTATATAATACAATAAAAGTAAGGATTAGTCTATTTTTTTACTAAAAAGTAGTTATATTACTTAAACCTGTTTCATTTTCCTTTTTTTTAATATAATTGTTCCCATAAATGGGATTATATTTACATTAAAATATTTATTTTTATTGCATGCAGAATTCTAGAAAATATTATAAATTGGTTTATTTTTCCTTTAAAGCACCTTAAAAATAAAAGCAAAAATAGCTTTCTACTTGATTTTAAGAGTTTCCTCCTCCATCGCCAAATTTCTTTCCACAAAATTTAATTTTCTATTAAGCTCTAATTTCCTTATTTCTATTTGAACTAAAAAAACGTTGGAAGAGGTTATAAGAACGGTTTGTTAAATATGCCATTGCTCTTTTTTCAATTTTATAACAGCATATAATCAGTAATGTATCTCAAATACCCGTTATACAAGATTATGGCATACATCTTTAAATGTATAAGTTTATTTTTTTTTTAAATACGAATAGCCTACTCCATAAAACTTATCAATATGATAAATGTTATTAATTCATAAAAATGAATGTTGCAAATGAGTTAAAAATAGAAATTACAAGGATAAGGATAATTAAGTTTTAAAATACACAATATATTGTTATTATCATTATTACTTATGGAAAATATCCGAGTTTCAATAAAAACGGCATTAATAAATTTCAGATCATCATCCACGTTAAAGATTGCTGTATTTACAGATATCTTCAATACGGAATTCATTCTTAGACGGGACTAGACGAATGTGCTTTGCTTAAGTCTGAATATCTGAATATAAGTTACTAATTGATCCATATACATTTTGGAGGTTAGTAACACCAATGGATAGCGTACCACTGTGAGGGAATGTACTTCAGATTTTATTTGTTGAACGTATAAATGTAACTTATAAGGAAAAAGTTTAAGAACTTTTGAAACAAACGAACATCTCTAAAACGCACCTACAAGTAATTATCTGATTGTAATTAAATTATTATACAAATACCATACAATCCAACAATGCAAATAAATAAAATAGGGCGGCCAATGAATAAACAGCTCTAGAGCATCAGACAACTGAGCATTCGGATGATAGCAAAAAGGAATTCGAATTCTAGGACATAACTTTTATTCAAATTTAATCCCGTTTTACTTAACTTGACTAAACAAATACTTCGCATATAGATTCCAGTAAAATGTGATCATGTATTAATTATCAATTGAAAAATAAGGGAAAAGGGATTCATTTCTCAGAGCTTATCATTTGTGTCAGAGGATTCTATAATGTTGACAATAGTTGAAACATGGTCGAAAAACATAGATAGAAAATAGTTGAAACACACACAGCATCAAGTAAGCAGTGGAAAACCCAGAGAGATAACAAAACGTGAGGATACTAGGACTATTGATAGGCGACCTAAAGAAGGAGATATGAGCCAAAAAGACACTGCGTCAACTACACTACCTGAAGACACCGACAAGTGCTTTTGCAATGATTGCTGAGCTCACTTGACCTGGATTATCTCTGACTGGAACAGAATTGTTTTGTCGCGAAGAATCCCCTGTTCAAAATTGAGCCAACACTCTTTGCGTCGACTAACCCCTCTGAATACATCATCAAGTTCTTTTGAAATGACATCCGAGAACACTCAACCTAGACTACCACTGACAGGCGTAACAATGCTTTTCTCTATGAGTCCTGTTTCGAACTGAAAACGATGACCAACAAATACTTGTCTGAAGACATCCAGAATATCAGAAAAGGATACTACCCTGATCGCCATACAGCTTAGTGTGGAATGACATTTCATTTGATAGCCTGTGGTAATCTCTGATCCCTACACTATGTTGATACGTTGACGATATTTAAAACTACTTTTGTTACCTCTCCTGTCACCCGAACTTACATTTAAATAAGATTTTCCTGTTTACTCACAGCAATTATTTTGTCCTTTTGCTCATTTTTAGCTTTGCCAGTTAGATTTCAAAGTTTCCGCCAATAGAATATATTTGAGGTCTTTTCCTCTATGCATTAAAATAACCGAGCGTCAAATATTTTTTTACCCAAATAGATGGTTCATTTATAAGCATTACATCTTGAAGCTGTAAAGCTAGCGACCGTTTCAGGGTCTACTTCGACCATAGGAGAGAATTTGATCACCCACTAATCCCTCTAAATGGGGCAACAGGCTAATTCTTCAAATCAATGTTAATATTTAAAACATCTTACACACGGACCAGAAATGTCCAATGTCTTACTGATGATTCAGTTCGTCTTACTGGTAGTTCGTTACCTCTTTAATGAAAGTATTTAGTAGCTTTTCTGATATTTCAAATCGTTTCCTTTTCTATTTATATATTTCATACATCAGATTTACAAATTTCTGCTTTTATTCCATCCTCCTCTGTGAATAGTTATTTTAGTCAAATCCACACATTTTATTATTTAACTTACACTATCATATTTTTAATGACGTTCTTTAACACCATTTATTCTATAATATCTTAATTCATAGCATGTTATAATTTGAAATAATTAGCTTATTTATTATTCTAAACTGGAATTGGAACCTTTATAGAGTTGGACGAGAGGACTGTGGTAAAAAATAGATTGTAAATTAAAGCCTATAATTGAATATCCATTATTTTAAAAACAATAAAAATATACAATATTATTCTTTTATTATTTTCTTTTAAAAATATAAGTGCTACTTCACACAATCTTTATCTTACACATATACCCTTCATTATGTAAAGAAAATACTTAAATAATACTAAGGCAGGTGAAAATTCAATATCATGAATAGCAATTTGAAATTTACGTTACTGGGGAAGATTTAATTCGCATACCTGAATTTCCAACAATTATTCTTAGAGCATCATAATCTTACAAACATATATAAACTTTTTCAATTTTCTGACTCCTGACACTTGAAGAAAGAATAATTTCCTAAAATAATTCAAAAGTATATTTTTAAAATTTAAAATATAATTTTTCTATAAGTACCATATATTTTGAGAATTTTAAACGTAATTTTCGTAACTATTAATTCAAAGTACTAATGGCTAGCAAAGTACAAAGTTATGATCATAAAAATTGCATTCAGCGGTATCTGAAGAGCGCACCACATCATACCAAATGATAGAAATATAATCATAACAGGCGTGTAAAATAAGTTCCGTGGGCTATTAACCATTGGCTTAAGCTATGCGTTTAATTTAAAAGAAAACACCATTAAAAATTTCACTCTTTGTAAAAAGTAATATTCCAAAATTCTCCACACCCGGAAGAATATCCTTCTTTAATAACAAAACAAGACAACTATTGAAGATTTAAGTTCTTGGGAAAACTTCCTGCAATATTTTATTTAATCTACCCTTGTTAATAATTCACTGATTTTGTGCCAGAAATTATCTCAGTATGAAGGAGCACAATTCTTCCAAGATGGTAAGATGGTCAGCCTTTTTATTTGAATGTTAAATAGTATTTTATATATTATTACAATCTGTATGCTGTTTGAATTTATTCAGAATAATCCATTAACTATATTTCGCTGCATAATCTCTATCAGTACCCAAAAATAATAATATAACATTAAAACCTTCAAACATCGAAAAATTTTACACCAGACTTAAGTGGTCTAATTTTGAATGCGTGTAACATTTTGTAAAATCTATATATATTCATTTATTTTTAGTTTAAATGAATATCCCAAAATATAATAACGTAGACAAAAAGAGCCATACTTATTTTAGCTAAGCAATGCATACTATATAAAATGGAGGAATTCCCAGAGTATACTGAAAGTTTTGAGTTACTTCCCGGGCATAAATAAAATTACCTCTT